>ML804933.1:41140-72927 GCA_009831015.1 Picea engelmannii | reverse complement strand
TTCTCACAAGGGTTTGTACAACAAAACCCCCAAACTGAATGCTCAAGAGCAATAGAAAATGCTAATCCAAAACCAGAATGAATAATAGGTGCACCCCAGCCTCTTACTTATACTTTTCCTTCTAATTCTCTGTTGAGTTAGGTCAATTCCCAGGGTTATTCTTCTATTCTTCTGTTGAGTTATCTTTTACTCCTTTATCCTTTTCCTTTCTTAAGTCAACTTAAAAATATAACTTTTAACTTCTTGACTTTTCCCCCCTCAGTGTGAGACTATGACCTAGTGGGGGTGCCCGGGCCACTGAGTCTCCTCATCACCTCTCTAAGAGGTGGGGGACATTACATAAGCTACCATTTATGGAAAATTTTCATTTTCTAGACTTGTCAATATTATTGAATGACCCAATCTGTCATGATCCACGTTGGCCTGCTATGCCGACCAAGTTTCCCTCATACACTCCAAAGTTTGAAGGCAAGCCTAATGAATATCCAGGTGATCACATTACTACATTTCACTTATGGTGCTCTTCCAACTCTTTGAGAGACGACTCCATCCAATTGAGTTTGTTTCAATGCACTCTTATTAGGAGTTCTGTGAAATGGTACATCGAGCTTGACCGCTCAAGATACTATGCTTTTGGTGAATTGGAAATGGTTTTCTTAAATCATTTTCAATTACCTATGAGATACAATGTCATCACTGAACTGCTAGCCAACTTTGAGCAGATAAAGGATAACATTTCTTTGATCACATCCGAGAATTGCAGCGTCGAAAGAGTTTGATTAAAGTACTAGTTCCACCAACATTCCTATTGGAATACTTCCTTAAGTCTTTGGTACCCCAGATATCCAAGGATGTAGCAACGTCGGGGGTCTTTTTGGAGGAAGAGGCAATAATGAGAGCTCAATAGCTTGAGATGATTTAATCTCAGTTTGGTTTGCTTTACAAAGTTTTTCCCGATGCAACATGGTCTATTCTTGATAAGACCAGACACACGTTTGGACCACATGCTGACGACATTGTTGGTTCAGCACAAGCAAATCCCACTGATCTGTTGTCAAAACAATTACAACAACTATCGATAAAATAGATAGTGGCCAACCCAACTCCTAGTTCTACTTCTCCCCCTGCTCAGACATTGGATGTACACACCGTGCAATCGATGAACCCAAAGGGCAACTAGCAGGATGAAGGGAAGAAAAAACAACAAAAGAAGGGTAAGGGGGATAATAAACCAACCAATAATGTTGGCGGGGGAAACAAAGAGAGAAAGAAGTCAAAGTATCCATGAAACCTTTGCGCGGAAGGCCACCCAACTCACCCGTGCCCTCGACTCATGGAGGCTCAAAAGTTATTGGCGCAGCAGGAGCCTGCAGTGTTAGAGAACCCATTTCCTCATGGGAAAAATTTAACTCAAGCCTCTATGAATGCGGATGGGGGAAGTTAGGGACCACCTTCATTGTATACTAATCCCTTGACATCGAATATCTATATGTTGAAAGGTGAATCTCACATAGCTATTAGGGAACATGATTACAGAACACCAAGTACTGTTGAAAAGGGTAAATAAGCCGAAAACTCGTCCGTTCCTCTCCAGATCGAGAGAAATATGGGTGAAATAATGACACACATCCCAAAAAGGGCATTCAAGAAGGCTTCGCATAATCCAAACACAAGGGTCACCCATAACTACTCTGTGGTGGACGATTTGTCACAAACCCCTTGCACAATGTCTTCTTTGGAGGTCCTACAGAGTTGCCCTTCATAGAGAAAGGATCTACTAGCTGCCTTAGCATCCACCGAGACATGTAATCCGGGAACTATCACGCTTGATACAACCCACTTGAAGCCTCATCTCCCATACCACATCGCATTTTAGATAGTAGTGGCTCACCCCATGAAATATTCTACCCATAATATTTTTTGTACAGTGGTTGATGAGGGTGCCTCGACATGCGTGATGTTGTTGGCATGTTTTAAGGGAATTGGTCAACCTATTCTATCTCCTTCACCTACTCTTCTTACAAATTTTGATGGTTGTTCTTTCAGACCACATGCAATCATTCCTTCTTTCCCCGTGCAGTTAGGAGGGAAGACCGTGTGCGTCGAAGTTGAAGTGGTCGATGTGCCTCTCGACTACAACCTCCTGTTAGGAAGGAGTTGGACACATGCCATGCATGCAGGGGTTGCCACAGTTTTTTGGGTCTTTTTGTTTCCACATGAGGTTCGAATCATGACCATTGATCAATTGTCCTTCTCCAGACCTGACCCTTCATCAGGGGCATCCACAGTCCCGATGATTGATAACCCACAACCCAACGTCATCAACATGGGGTTTGGTTTGTGCCCACCTCTCATGGGTACTTTAAATTACCTGCCTCCTTCTAGCGATGTCAAAATGATATCGGTTTTTCCCGACCAGCCTAAGGATGGAATATTTTCAGTGTCATCGTTCTGCACAACTTACTTTAATGATCCGTGGATTCTTCCTTCCCCACTAGCCACGATGGAAGGGACAGGGAATCATGGAATGTCCATGCCCTTGTCTATGGTAGAAGTTGCATACTCTATAGTCTAGCAAGCTTCTGTTGACCCCGATTCGACTCCCGCATAGGAGTTAGATCCAGTTCTTGAGCCTGCTTGGGCTTAAGGTTCCCTTGCCACTATTGATTCTTTAGACTTGGTATTGCCTTCTGACTAGGCAATTTTAGAGGAATTGACTGGTCTGGACAGACCCTGGGATGATCTCCATCACAAAAATTCTAAAGTATGCTCGCTCCACATAAGTATCTAACGAAGACAAAGGGAAAGAACTCGAAGATCGTCCCGCAGTCTTGGACCGAAAACCTTGCGCAGTCAATGTTGTTGAATGTCATGAAGATCCCGCACTTTGGGAGACACCAAGAGGTGAATGCATGCATAAAGCTACTTTTTTCTTGCTATCATAGAGGCTACTTGTGGTTGAACTTCCGTGTCACGGTGGATCCCACCTTGATTAATCGGATCACAAGACTCAACATGCAAGGACTTGATCCATAGGAGTTCTATCCTGGAAAGACCACCGAGAGAGCACTAGCAGTGAAGATCAAAGAAACCTATGGCGATGTCGAGAAAGGCACGCGAGGCTACAAAGTAGCCTCTATTCAGAGTGGTGTAGTGTGCCTTTCCTGTCATTTGATTGCAGGCAATCTAGTTCGCAAGAACCATCCCACCCAAGTAACTGGATTCATCGTTCACCTCACAGGGAAGTGCACCAAGGGTCTGCAGATGAATTGGGCGAAGTACTTGGTAAATCAACTTGAATTGGATTGAAAATAAGCCCAATATCAAGGTTATGAGTTCCATTTTAGTTGGATTCTCATACTGATTACCTTCATAGCATGGGATATGCCGGAGGGTGCCACTTTCCCAGAGATCGAGCCATTTGAACCTTTGGATGTGAGGTTCAGTACCCTGTGGTACTCGACCGATATGAAAAAGAAATGGCAGTCAAATGTCGTCTTCCAAGTATACTACAACCAACTGAAGACCGCCATCCAAGATACGCCTTGCATTACCCCAAATATGCTCCACAAATTCAGACCCTTAATGAAGTTCAACGCGGATCACCACTTTATGTATATAATAGGGCGCGCTGATGAACATAAGCAATCGTTTCAATCTTACTACAAGTTGACTGAAGAAGACCTCAAAGAGATCACCAAGGATTGGTCAGTGAACCTTCTCACTCTAGCGAACCCCATAGAGCTATACAATATTGATAGCTCAGAGACTGTACTGGACACATAGGGACCAAGAAAAATGAAGAACCCTGAAGAGGTTCACAAAGTAGACAATGCTTCTATAAGGACTGCCTCTATCAAACTAGATGAAGGAAGTGATGGAAAAGAGATAGAAGGTGCATAAATTGAACAATAGAAAGACAAAGTACCACTGCCCAGGGACTCATCAAAGAAAAGGAAGGTCTCACCTCTGAAAGCATCCTCCTGAAAGAAGCCTAGGACCCCTGTGACCAAGATGTGAATTTCCCTCACATTGGATGACTTTGATTTCATCATTGCAGCAGTGAATGATGCTTCAAAGGAGATAGTAGAGAAGCAGGGGGCAAAGCAGGAGCAGATGTATAACCGTATAGAGATCGAACTCCGAGGAGTTCAACAAGCACTCCAGTTCATCCGTAGAGTATGCACTGTGCCTCTAACAACAGGGATAGTAGAACCAGGAGACGAACCAGACCGACTTCACCAGATTGCTGACATGGTCAAAGATCGCCTTGGACAAGATCAAGAAGACACAACACAAACCACTCAGGCTCTGACAGAGGTACATGGAGTACTTGTTGAGAAATGTAGTGCTTCTGAAAGAGAACAACTTTCTCTTCAAGTATAGTGGGATAAAGAGAAAGAAGAGATACAACAAAGAAAGGAACACTTTCTCGCAGAGAAGCTTGAAGTAAAGGAACTAGTCAACATAGCACTTTGCTTTGTGACCATTATCAAAGTACCAACTGAAGAGAGAGTTCCATATAAGGTGGCCCAACTTGAAGACATTATAAAGAAGCTGCAACAACACATTGTTGATCTAGAACTCCGCGTTGTGCCCGAGACCCCCCAGGAGATAAGAGACCAGTGAGAAGCAACTGCTCAAAGAACAATTGACTGATTGAAAGCTCTTGCCTCGGAGTGCAAGCAACTCAGTAACAAGAGTGCCCAAATCTACAGACATTGGAGTCACAACTCAAGGAAGCAAAGCAACATACAGATACATTACAGGCACAACTGAAGGAGTCACAGGTGAGTTTTGGGGGCCTATTGGCCCTTGACCAATTTTTGGGATAACTTTGGTCATTTTGACCTATTTTGGAACTGCGACAACTAGTCAAAGAAGGACTTCCAAGCGAAGCGTCTCGGTCCACTTTTGGGCCCCTATTATGGTTTTTGGGTTAATGTAATGGGAAAGGGATGTCGACTTGTGGGCTTATCCATGCGTAGGCCCACTTTTGTAATGTATAAATAGATGCTTAGGCTAGATAGAAGAAAAAAGGCATCTATGGGATGTATGGCAGATGGCTTAGTGCTAATAATTAGATCTGTGTGATCAGAAGTAGATTGTAAATTCTCTGTCTATGATCCTAAGAAGCTTGCAAGGCTAAGTGCAAGTTGTTGTAAGAGGCTTTGTGATGAAGTGTAAGGAAGAAGGATCTAGCGAGCTGCACAGATCTTCTGTCCTTTGCAAAGAAGGGTTTTTGTGCTCTGTGTTGTAGCCGACGATTGAAGATACTAATAAAGAAGAAGAGTTGGTGTACGTAGCCCCAGGGTGGGGGTGAACCACGTAAATCTGTGTGTAACGCTCTGTGATTTGAGTTATTTTGTTTATCTTTGCTTATGCTATGTGATTTTGATATATTCACTTATGCTTTTTGCTTCTTAGATATATATGATTGTTAGATCTGATGTATATGCAAGTGCTTAGTGTTGACCTGCAGGACCTAGTGAATTACTATTGCTAAGTGCTGAGATACTGTAGATATAAGTGAATATTGCAATACTCTGTGTTATCTGGGAAGTATAATAAGGGTTAGATATTAATGGTTAACTGATGCTAAGTGCGCTGTAAGTAGTATAATCATAGACCTATGTCCTAGCTAAGGTTGCAGAAACCTGAGTCTTGCAACCACCCCTGCCTCTACCTTGGGTGAGACTTCATTTGCTTCGCAAGTGTTGCTGAAAGGGACGATAGTTAGGTTTCTTTTGGTATGCTCTTGAGCGTTGAACCCTGGGTCCTCCCCTCTGTGCCAAGAAATGATTCCATTGTCGGGACCTGAATCTGTGTTTGTTGGGAACTGAAGTAAGGAAAAGAGAAGCTCTGTGCATAGATATACTACTGAAGTGCACAGTATTGGGACCTGAAACTATGATTGCTGGGAATTGAGAAAGAAAAGCTTTGTGCAAAGATTCGATCTAGAAACCGTGGAAGCTCTGTGCATGGATATGTACCCTAGTGCGCAGTATTCCACTTGATCTGAAAATCTCTATGCTAAAGAAAGAAGTAAGGATAGATATGAAGAAAAGAAGCCAGATCTAAACTCTTTTTTCCCTAAGAAAAGAAAAAGTGGGGGATCCTGAAAGAAAGAGTTCAGATCTGCAGAAAAGAGGTAATATCTGTAAGTTCTGTGCTCTGACAAAGGTAAGAAAGTTCTAAATCTGAAAGCTTTGTGCTCTGTAAAAGTAAGAGTAGTAGAAATTTTTGTTTCTAAAAGCATGGATCTAGGTATTCTTGGTAGATTTTGTCCTAGATTGAAAAACAGGGCATTGTTAGATGAAATAAGGTTTGATATGAATAGATATGATAAGATTAGTGATAGATATGTTATACCTATGCATAGAAAGAATGTTTTGACTAAGAAATGGATGCAGGATCCTAGAAAGAAATTTTTGCAGGCTAACTATCATGATCCTAGTGCGTAGTACATAAGAGGTTGGGGATCATTTAAAAGAAAGAGAGGATTGACCCTATGCTATAGTTGCATAAGACCGGGACATCTATCTAAGTTATTCCCTAGTGGAAGACCTAGTTGTCTTTGTTTCAAATCTCTAGATGATGAAGTATTGGATTGCCCTAGAATGATTGCTAAGCTTGAAAAAATGAGTCTGCATGAAGAAAACCCTAAAGAAGATCCATAAACAACAAAACCCAGGAAAGAATCAGAGAATATGCTACTACAAATGAAAGACACCTTGAATGACCAATGACATGTTATATTAGAAGAAATATTTAAAGAAAAAGAATGCATCGAGGTAAGAGTAAGAGACTTCGACATTGACTATGTTTTGGATGAGGAAACACAAGTGAATGTTATGACAGAAAAAACTTGGGAAGCTATAGGGAGGTCTGCTATGACTCCATCTCTAGGAGGAATAGGGTTATTCATAGGAAAACTGGTAAATCTATGTGGAAGGCTCACTGAGATATCTATGAATGCCAATGGAACTTCGACAGAGGAAGATTTTGAGATTATCAAATTCATTGAGGACAGGGCCCTGCTTACTATGTTACTTGGAAATCCTTGGATTGAAAGAGATCAAGCTAGAAAGAAGGAAGAAGAAAAAGTTTTATAACAACAGAGACGAGTTAAAATACTTCATGACCAGAAGGATCGCCCAATTGATTGAAGAACATGAGAATAAATCGAAACCATATCACAATAGGAACCCAGACGTCGAAGTTATCAGAATGCCAGAGGACTCACAGAAGACTGAAGTTTCTATCTTAGATAAAGAAGATATGTTATACTGGAACCCTAAGAAAGAACCTCAGTAGTGCGAAGTGACTATATCCAAGGAAAATAGGAATCAGAATGGAAAAATAACTACTAAGATAAAGCTCACTGGAAAGAAAGCTATAAAGTTAAATAAGAAGAGGGATAAATTGCAGGAGATTCCAGATGGAACATCGTAGAAAGAAACTTTGCAGAATTTTAGATTTGCCGAGATATCATGTTGGCCCTTGACCAAGTTTTGAGGAACACTTGGTCATATTTGACCGTTTTTGGGACTTCGAAAACTTTTCAAATATGGAGCACAACGAGAAGCGCAAATCGTGGAAGCTAGACCCCTTTTTGGGTTTTTGGGGATAATGTAATAGGAAAGGGATGTCGGCCCGTGGGTTTACCCATGCTTAGGCCCACTTTTGTAATGTATAAATAGATGTCTAGGTGAAGTAAGTAAGGGGGACTATAGCCCATCCATGTGATGTAAGCTAAGTGCTAGTAGTGCTCTGTGCATGACTGTAGAAGGGTTACAGAGCTAAGTGTAAGTTATTATAGATATTATAGAAGGCTTTGTGCTACAACACAAGGAAGAAGGATCTAGCGAGCTGCGCAGATCTTTTGTCCTATGCGCATAAGGGTTTTTAGGGACTCTGTGTTGTAACCTGATTAATGTAAGCTAATAAAGAAGAATACTTTGTGGACGTAGCCCTAGGGTGGGGGTGAACCATGGTAAATCTATGTGTTGTGCTCTGTGCCTTGACCTGATGTGTTTGTCTCTTTCTTTGCTAAGTGCTTTGATGTGTTTATATAGATCTATTTATGCTTTGTGCTTCTGAGATACAAATGAATGTTAGATCTGGTATGTAAGATGCTTAGTGCTTGATCTTCTGAATCTAATCTATCTTGTTGTGGCTAAGTGCTGAATTATCTTAGATCTAAATACATACTGTGATGCTCTGTGTTGTCTGCGAAGTATCATAAGGGTTGAATATTGATGAATAATCTATGCTAGGTGATTTCTAAGTGTTATAATCATAGATCTATGTCCCAGCTAAGGTTCCAGACACATGAGTCTCGCAACCACCCCTGCTTCTACCTTGGGTGAGACTTCATCTGCTTTGCAGGTGTTGCCGAAAGGGTCGGTAGTTAGGGTTTTTTTGGTGCATTGTTGTAGCATTGAACCCTGGGTCTACCCTTGTGCCAACAAATGATTCCGTTGCCAGGACCTGAAACTGTGATTGCTGGAAACTGAGGAAGAAGAAACTTTGTGCAAAAGAAAGCTCTGTGTGTAGATCTGTTGGCCTAGTGCGCAGATTGTTACTCGACCTGTGAAGCTTTGTGCCAGGAATAAGGTCAGATATGAAGAAAGGAATATCATATCTAAGGAAAATAAGAAAGATCTGAACGCTTTGTGCTCTGAGAAAAGTAAAAAGTGGAAATTTATGAAAGAAAAAGGTCAGATCTGTAGAAAAGAGGTAAGATCTGTAAGATCTGTGCTTTGATAAAGGTAAGAATAGTTAAAATTTATTAGATCTGGAATCTTTGTGCCCTGTAGAAATAAAAGAAGTGAACCTTTTTGTTTCTAAAGTATGGATTTAGGTATGCTTGATGGATTTTTTCCTAGATTGAAAACTAGGGCATTGTTAGATGAAAGAACGTTTGATATGAATAGATCTGATAAGTATAATGATAGATATGTTATAGCTATGCATAGAAAGATTTTTGGACTAACCAATGGATGGAGGACCCTAGAAAGAAATTTTTGTAGGCTAGCCATTATGATCCTAGCACGCAGTATAAGAAGAGTTGGGGATCATTGACGAGAAAGAGAGGA
This sequence comes from Picea engelmannii, assembly GCA_009831015.1. Classification (NCBI taxonomy): domain Eukaryota; kingdom Viridiplantae; phylum Streptophyta; class Pinopsida; order Pinales; family Pinaceae; genus Picea; species Picea engelmannii. Next base: position 63,826 of record ML804933.1, on the reverse strand, counting down.
TTAAATCTTTGTTACAGTTGCAGAAGTCCAGGACATCTTGCTAAGGAATGCCCTGGGAGAAACCCTAGTTCTCTCTATTGTAAGGCCATGGACCATGAAGTACTAGATTTCCCTAGAATGATTGCTAGATTTTAAAAGATGAATATGGAGCAAGAAAAATCTGAAGGAGATCAAGAGACTAAGATTATAAAAGAACCCCAGAAAGAATCAAATATTATGTTACTGAAAATGAAAGAAACCCTGGATAAACATAAAGATGCCAATTTGTCAGAGATCTTCAAAGAAAAGAAGAAAATCGAAGTAAGAATAGGAGACTTCGACATTGACTGTGCTCTGGATGAGGGAACACAGGTGAACATTATGACAAAAAGTACTTGGGAAACCCTAGGGAGGCTTGCTATGGTTCCTTCACTAAGAAAAATAGGGTTGTTTAAAGGAAAAATGGTAACCCTATGTGGCAGGATTACCCAGATAGCTATGAGTACCCATGGAGCTTTGACAGAGGAAGATTTCAATGTTATTAAATTTATTGAGGACCGTGCCCTATTTCCAGCTTTGTTAGGCAAGATATGGATTGAAAAAGACCAGATACGGAGAAAATAAGAAAAGGAAGCCCTAGAATAGAAGAAGCAAGAACTCATGGAATTTATGACTAGAAGGATCGCCTACTTGATGGAAGAACAAGAGAATAGATCTAAGCTATTGAACACCAGGGACTTGGATGTCAAAGCTATAAGAGTATTAGAGGAACCACAGAAGACCAAAATACCTAATCCATATAATGAAGGAGTATTACCCTTGGATCTGAAGAAAGAATCTCAGCATCACGAAGTGACTATGTCAAGAGAAGATAAGAATCAGAATGGAAAAAGGCTGATAGAGACGAAGATCACTGGGAATAAGGCTAGGACGCTAAGTAATAAGAGAGCCAAGATCGAAAAGTTATAGAAGACTCCAAAGGAAACGTCGAAGAAGGTAAACTCACAGGAATTGAGCTTCATCGGGATATCAGAACAACGACATACAACACTTCATCGTGGAAAAGCAATATAGTCGTTGGATCAATATACCCATTCAAATTCCACCCTGAATGGATAGAAAAGCATTAAAGGATCACCACCAGACCATTGGACCACGCTATAATGGATGGATAAATGTTCATGGAAGCTTCGTACCCATTGCAAGGAGACTGTTGATGAATTTCCTATTTAGCTTGTCGTGCTGTGCATGAAGAAAAATTTTTCCAACTGAAAAATCGAAGCCCATAGAACTAGCGATTGTCTACAGTGATCATTGCAAGAAAATTATTCATCCTAGTGCAACATTTTGAGATCATCATAACCCCAATTATCTTTCCCGAGTTTGTATGTCCGACAAACTCACCGCACATGAGGACTCTGTCACAGAGGTCCTTCTTGATTTAATGACTAAGAGATCCATGTCGGAAAGAAGAATGTCCACCAAAGTCCAAGCATCATCGACAGGAGGAGTGAAAGCCTCCTTGTTGATTGCTCGAGCAGGAACATCTCAAGCTGGTGCAGAAAGAAGAACTAAGCATAAGGATGACATAGCCAACATGAAGTTAGTGTCATCCATCCTACCAGCTTACATACCCACTCTGAGCGGTGATATTAACAGGGATAGTGCCCCTAGAGACTTTCATTACACCCTAGTCCCTGCATATCTACCGAAAGGAGTACACACCTACCGCGCAAATCAAGACAAGGTTACAGTGTTGAAGTTTTGTGACTTCAACCTGGGGGACCATAAAGCTTACAACATGCTCGCCCCGTATAAGTACTTGATGAGAAATAAGGGAAAGAATTCGAAGCTCATCCCTCAACAATGGACGATGAACCTCATGCAGTCTACTCTGCTCAATGTTATGAAAATACTGCACTTCGGCAGACACCAACAGGTGAATGCTTGTGTAAAATTGCTACTAGCAAGTTACCATGGAGGATACCCGTGGTTAGACCGTCGCATAACTGTTGATCTGACGTTAATCAATAGGATCACTGGGATTAGCATGTAGGGCCCTGATCCCCATAAGTATTATCTTGGAAAGACCAAAAACCATGCTCTTGCGCAGAAGATCAAAGAATCCTATGGTGATGTTGAGAAAGGCGTGAGAGGCTACAAGGTAGCTTCTATTGAAAGTGGCGCAGTGTGCCTCGCATGCCAACTAATCACAGGGAAGTTGGTACACAATAATCGACCAACACAAGTATCTGGATTTGTAGTTGACCTCCCAGGAAAGTGCGTAGAGGGACTATAGATGAACTAGGTGAAGTACCTAGTGAATCAACTAGAGATTGACTACAAAGAAGCCTAGGATCAGGGGCATGAATTCCATTCTAGCTCGTTCTTGATACTGATTACTTTTGTTGCATGGGAGTTACCAGAGGGCACAACCTTCCCAGACCTTGACCCCTTTGAGCCACTAGCCGCGAAGTTCATTATGATACTCGAACGACATGAGAAAGCAACGAAAATCGATTACCATTTTCCACGCGTACTATAACCAACTGAAATCAGGCATAAGGAGTGAACCTCGCATAAACCTGAACACTTTACAGAGATTTCAACCTCCGATAAAGTTTAGCGTGGACTGCCACTTTATATACCTAACCCCATGCACTGATGAGCACTAGGAACATCTTTAGTCCTATTATAAGCTGACAGAAGAAGACCTGGAAGATATCACCAAGGAATGGTTGGTGGACCTCCTTGTTTCAGCAGACCCCGCATAAATGTTTGACATCGACAACCTTGGAATTTCTCAGGATACACATGGGCCCAGTAAGACAAAGAAGGCAAAGACGACGAAGAAGACTGAAGAAGTCTAGGATGTTGACAACCTATTTGTAAGGACGAATTCCATTACACCAGATGAAGAAGGTGATGATGAAAAAGGTACAAAAACTCGAAAACGTGAAGTACCACTGCCTAGGGACGAAGAAGACTCATCGAAGAAAAGGAAGGTTTCACCTCTAAAATATTCCTCCAGAAAGAAACCAAGAACCCCTGTAACCAAGATGCAAACTGCCCTCACATTGGATGACTTTGATTTCATTGTTGCAGCAGTCAATGATGCTTCAAAGGAAATCATAGAGAAGTAGGAGGCGAAGAAGGAAAAAATGTATAGCAAAATTGAGATCGTGCTCCAAGGCGTACAAAAAGCACTCCAGTCTAGCCGAGCAATCTCTACAACACCTCTGCCAGAAGGAACAATAGAAGTTGGAGATGAATTAGTTCAGCTCCGCAATATTTCTGATACAGTTGAAGTACACCTTCGACATGCTCAGGAAGAAAAAGCGTAGGCCACCCAGGCCCTAAAGAAAGAACATGAGTAAATTATTGAACAATGCCAAGTCACGCAACAAGAGGAGAATGCTCTCCAAGAAACATTTGAAGAAGACATAGTGAAGATCCAAAAAGAGAAAGAGCAGCTGCTTGAAAAGAAGATAGGAATTGAAGAAGCAGTCAACAAATCATTTCGCTTTGTGACTGGATTAGAGCAGAAGGCCGAAGAGCCCATAGAGTGCCAAGTGACGAAGTTGGCTGAAGTCATTCAACAACTTCAACAAAGGGTCATGGAATTAGATCTTCATACCATACCACATACTCCACAAGAAGTGTGTGACCAACGATAATTGAATTCTCAAAATGCAGTCGAGAGGATTAAAACACTTGTTGTAGAATGTAAACAACTAAGTAGTAGAAGTGCACAGATATATGAAAAACTATCTGAAGACCTAGAGTTGAAGAAACTGGAGTCCCAACTCCAGGAAGCAAAGCAGCACACAAATACACTACAGGCGCAGCTCAAGCTCCTGTCACCCATCAAGAGGATGAAGAGATCCCAGGAACAGTGCACTGCCCAACAACTCGTTCTTACCACGCAGAACAAAGTGATGGAAGTCACCCAGAAACTCCAGTCGAGCCAAGAGGTGACCTACCTAGTGCTTGAATAAATTGAAGGCCAGGGAACACTACTAGAACAAGCAGTTGTCACAGTCGAGAACCAACTGGAAGGACCTATCAGTGAAGCGGTTGTTCAGGAATTCACTGAGAAAGAAGCAGTAGCACAGAGACAAGTCGAAGCAGCTCGATCCAAGCTCGAGACCTTTGAGGCAACGTTACTGAGACTTGAGTGACTCGGGATGAGTCACAGGTGAGTGTTGAGGGCTTGTTGGCCCTTGAACAATTTTTTAGGAACACTTGGTCATATTTAACCATTTTTGGGAGTTCGATATCTTGTGAAAGATGGAGCGCAATGTGAAGCGGAAATCGTGGAAGCTAGACACATTTTTGGGTCCTTTTTGGGTTTTTGGGGATAATGTAATGGGAAAGGGATGTCAGCCCATGGGTTTACCCACGCTTAAGCCCACTTTTTTAATGTATAAATAGATGTCTAGGTGAAGTAATTAAGGGGGACGTTAGCCCATCCATGTGATGTAATCTAAGTGCTAGTAGTGATATGTGCATGATTGTAGAAGGGTTATAGAGCTAAGTGCAAGTTATTATAGAGATTATAGAAGGATTTGTGCTACAACGCAAGGAAGAAGGATCTAGCGAGTTGCACAGATATTTTGTCCTGTGCACATAAGGGTTTTTGGGGACTCTGTGCTGTAACTTGATTAACTGAAGCTAATAAAGAAGAAGACTTTGTGGATGTAGCCCCAGGGTGGGGGTGAACCACGATAAATCTCTGTGTTGTGCTCTATGCCTCGACCTGATGTGTTTGTCTCTTTCTTTGCTAAGTGATTTGATGTGTTTAGATAGATCTATTTATGCTTTGTGCTTCTAAGATATGAATGAATGTTAGATCTGGTATGTAAGATGCTTAGTGCTTGATCTGCCAAATCTAATCTATCTTTTTGTGCATAAGTGTTGAATTATTTTAGATCTAAATACATACTGCGATGCTTTGTTCAGTCTACAAAGTATCATAAGGGTTGAATATTGATGGATAATCTATGCTAGGTGATTGCTAAGTGTTATAATCATGGATCTGTGTCCCATCTAAGGTTGCAGACACCTGAGTCTCACAACCACCCCTGCCTCTACCTCAGGTGAGACTTCATCTGCTTCGTAGGTGTTGCCGAAAGGGTCGGTAGTTAGGGTTTTGTTGGTGCGCTGTTGTAGCATTGAACCCTGGTTCTGCCCCTATGCCAACATATCCGAACAACAACATGGGTCACTTCACCATGGTGAAGAAATATAGCCATTGGACCGATATACCCATTCGAATTCCGCTTCAAACAGACAGAAAATCATTAAAGGATCACCACTAGACCGTTGGACAACACCCGAACGGATAGAACATAGTTAACGGAGCCCTCCCCATACCCGTTGCAAGCCAACCATTGCTAATATTACCTATTTGTCTCATCATGCCATGCTTGAAGAACACATTTTCCAACTGATAAATTGAAACTCGCAGACTAGAAAGTGTCTACAGTGATCATCACGTCCTTGTTATTCATTCTCATGCAGTGCCAAAGATCATTGTGACCCTGATTATTTATTCCATGCATGTATGTCTGACGAATGCACTGCAGTCAAAGAATCTGTCACATAAGTCCTCCTTGATTTAATGACTGAGAGAGTCATGTCAGAAAGAGGAATGTCCATCGGAGTCCAAGCATCATTGACAAGAGGAGTAGCAACTTCTTCGTCCACTACCCAAGTAGGATCGTCTCAACGGGTCGACGAGAAGCATACTAAACATAGAGATGATTTGGTGAACGTTAAACTAATTCTGAGAATTTTTCGTGCTTACCTACCCCCTCTGTATGGTGAAGTCAACTATGAAAGTATGCCTCGAGAATTTGAGTATGATATGGTTACTGCATACCTGCCAAAAGGGGTGCACGCAGTTCGTGTCGATCAAGAAAATCTCACAACATTGAAGTTTAGCGACTTCAACCTCGGCGATAGGAAAGTCTACAGTATGCTCGCTTCACACAAGTATCTAACGAAGATAAAGGGAAAGAAATCAAAGATTGTCCCATAGTCTTGGACCCAAAACCTCGCACAATCAACGTTGATGAATGTCATGAAGATCCCGCACGTTGGCAAACACCAGGAGGTGAATGCATGCATAAATCTACTTATGTCTTGTTATCATGGAGGCTACTTGTGTTTGAACCATCATGTCATGGTGGATCCCACCTTGATTAATTGGATCACAGGACTCAACATGCAAGGACCTGATCCATAGGAGTTATATCTTGGAAATACCACCAACAGAGCACTAGCAACAAAGATCAAAGAAACCTATGGCGATGTCGAGAAAGGCATGTGAGGATACAAGGTAGTCTCTATTCAGAGTGGTGCAGTGCGCCTCTCTTTTTAGTTGATCACAGGCAAGCTAGTCCGCAAGAACTGGACCACCCAAGTAACTGGATTCATCATTAACCTTGCAGGGAAGTGCACCGAGGGTCTACAGATGAATTGGGTGAATTACTTGGTGAATCAACTTGAACTGGATTGCAGGGAAGTGCAAGACCAAGGGTATGAGTTCCATTTTAGTTGGCTTCTCATACTGATCTCCTTCATAGCATGGGAGATGCCAGAGGGTGCCACTTTCCCAGAGACTGAGCCATTTGAACCTTTGGCTGCGAGGTTTAGTACCCTGTGGTACTTGACCGATATGAACAAGCAATGGAAGTCAAATGTAGTATTCCACATATACTACAACCAACTGAAGACCACCATCCAGGCTACACCTCACATTACCCAAAATACACTCCACAGATTTAGACCCTTAATGAAGTTCAACGTGGATCGCCACTTCATGTATATAACAGTGCGAGATGATGAACATAAGAAACAATTGCAATCTTTCTACAAGTTGACTGAAGAAGACCTCGAAGATATCACCAAGGATTGGTCAACGAACCTTCTCATTCCATCAAACCCCGTAGAACTATCCGATGTTGATAGCCCAGAGACTATACTGGACACACCGGGACCAAGTAAAATGAAGAAGCCTAAAGAGGTTCACGAAGTAGACAGTGCATCTGTAAGGACTGCCTCTATCAAACTAGATGAAGGAAGTGATGGCAAAGAGATAGAAGGCGCAGAAATTGAACAACAGAAAGGTGAAGTACCACCTCCTAGGGACTCATCAAGGAAAAGGAAGGTATCACCTCTAAAATCATCCTCTTGAAAGAAGCCTAGGACCCCTGTGACCAAGATGAAAACTGCCCTCACATTGGATGAATTTGATTTCATCATTGGAATAGTGAATGATGCTTCAAAGGAGATAGTAGAGAAGCAAGAGGCAAAGCGAAAGTATATGTATAACCGTATAGAGATCAAACTCCAAGGAGTTCAGCAGACACTCCAGTTCATCCATCCAGTACATACCGCGCCTCTGACAGCAGGGACAGTAGAATTAGGAGACGAACAAAACCGACTTCACCAGATTGTTGACATGGTCGAAGATTTCCTTCGAAAAGCTCAAGAAGACATAACATGAACCACCCAAGCTTTGACATAGGTATAGGGGGTACTTGTCGAGAAGCACAGTGCTACTGAAAGAGAAAAAATTTCTCTTCAAGTACAGTGGGATAAAGAGAAAGCAGAGCTACATCAAAGCAAGGAACAGTTGCTCACAGAGCATCTTGAAGTAAAGGAACTATTCAACAAAGCACTCCGCTCTGTGATTTTTATCGAAGTACCAGCTGAAGAGAGAGTTCCACAGAAGGTGGCCTAGCTTGAAGACATTATACAGAAGCTGCAACAATGCATTGTTGATCTAGAACTCTGCATTGTGCCCAAGACCCCCTAGGAGATAAGAGACCAGCGAGTAGCAACTGCTTGAAGCACAGTTGACCGATTGAAATCTCTTGCCTTGGAGTGCAAGCAAATCAGTAACCATAGTGCCCAAATGTACGAGAACCTTACAGAGAACCCATAGCTACAGGTGTTGGAGTCACAACTCGAGGAAGAAAAGCAACATGTAGATACGTTACAGGCATAGCTAAAGGCTCTGTCTATAGTGGATAGAATAAAATGATCTCATGAACAACACACATCTCAATAGTAGATACATATGATCCAGAGAAAAGTCATGGAAGTAACTCAACAACTCCAACCAGTGCAAGACAAGGCATGCATATTGATGAGATCAAAAGCCAGTCATCATCACTGTAGAACAACACCTGGAAGGACCAATAAACAACACAATGATCCTGAAATTCAACCAGCAAGAGGCCACAGTGAAGTAGTAGGTCGAAGCAGCTCGAGCCAAGCTTGAGACCTTCGAAGAAGAATTGCACAGACCAGAGTGACTTGGGACGGGTCACAGGTGAGTGTTGGGGTCTTGTTGGCCCTTGATCAAGTTTTGGGATAACTTGGGTCATTTTGACCTATTTTGGAACTGGGACAGCTAGTCAAAGAAGGACCACCAAGCGAAGCGTCTCGATCCACTTTTGGGCCCCTATTAGGGTTTTTGGGTTAATGTAATGGGAAAGGGATATCGACCCGTGGGTTTACCCACACTTAGGCCCACTTTTGTAATGTATAAATATATGGCTTAGTGCTAATAATTATATTTTCTTGACCAGAAGTAGAATGTAAATGCTCTGTTCATGATCCTAAGAAGCTTGTAAGGCTAAGTGCAAGTTGTTGTAAGAGGATTTGTGATGAAGTGTAAGGAAGAAGGATCTAGCGAGCTACGCAGATATTTTGTCCTTTTCAAAGAAGGGATTTTGTGCTCTGTGATATAGCCGACGATTGAAGATACTAATAAAGAAGAAGAGTTGGTGGACGTAGCCCCAGGGTGGGGAAGAACCACGTAAATCTGTGTGTAACACTCTGTTCTTTGAGTCATTTTGTTTATCTTTTCTTATGATATGTTCTTTTGATATATTCACTTATGCTTTTTGCTTCTTAGATATATATGATTGTTAGATATGATGTATATGCGAGTGCTTAGTGCTGATATGCAGGACCTAGTGTATTACTGTTGCTAAGTGTTGAGATACTATAGATATAAGTGAATATTGTGATGCTCTGTGCTATATGTGAAGTATAATAAGGGTTATATATTAATGGTTGACTGATGCTAAGTGCGCTGTAAGTAGTATAATCACAGACCTGTGTCCCAGCTAAGGTTGCAGACACTTGAGTCTTGCAACCACCCCTGCCTCTACCTTGGGTGAGACTTCATCTGCTTCGCAGGTGTTGATGAAAGGGATGGTAGTTAGGGTTTTTTTGGTGCTCTCTTGATCATTGAACCCTGGATCTACCCCTCTGTTCCAACAAGTGTCGACGTATATGCCATCAGGAAAAAAACTATCTCATACTCGAAGACACTTTGTATTGTCGAGGTGTAGATTGCATCCTTTGTTGGTGCCTTACTCATGAAGAAGCGAAGCTCATGCTTAATGACTGCCACATTGGAGCATGTGGTGGTCATTTGTCTTTGTTGGCAAAATCCCAAAATATTCTATGACCCGATTACTATTGGTGGACGTTAATCAAATATTGCATTGAATTGGTCAAGAAGTGCCACTCGTGTCAGATCTTCTCACTGAAGATGAGGGCACACCATGCTCCTATGTTTCCTATCATCACAGTTGGCAACTTCACTAAGTGGGGGATTGATTATACTACATGCCACCCCCCTTCATCCAGGGGGCACCGTTATATCATCGTAGCAGTAGACTACTTCACTAAGTGGGTCGAATCTATGCTAGCGTTCAAAGATGATGGAGAGACAACAACTCTATTCTTTTTTAATCAGATAATAACAAGGTTTGACATCCCGAAGGAGATTTTCACTGACCATGGCAGTCACTTTCAGATTAAAATGATGTCTGAGTTAACATCAAATCTTGGGTTAAGGAAAGAACACTCATCAATTTATTACCCACAAGCGAATGATCAGGTGGAAGCTGTGAATAAGTCTCTCCAGACCATTCTACAGTGAATGATCAATTTGGCCAAGTCAAATTGGCATTTGATGTTGTACTCAACATTGTGGGCCTACCGAACGTTCGTAAAGATTGCCACTAGTTTCTCACCTTTCCAACTCGTTTACAGGTTGGAAGCAATATTGCCTATAGAATGCCAGATCCCATCTCTTAAGTTGGAAGTACAGTTATTTCTAGACACTTCACTACTTGAGGAACACTTATTATATCTTGAGAAGCTTGATGAGAAATGACACGATGCAAACTTGGATAATGAGGCTCATAAGCAAAAAGTCAAGTGTCAGTATGATCGGTCTGTTCATCCTCGGATTTTCTCTGAAGGCGACCTTGTCCTAGTCTATGACCAAGATAAGGATCCCCTAGGGGTAGGAAAGTTCAAACCCATGTGGTTCAGACTGTTCATCGTGAAGGAGGTATTAAAGAAGGGCACTTATCGTCTATTTGATTTTGAAAGGAATGCTTTAGAGGATCCTAGAAATGGGCTCTACCTCAAGAAGTATTACTCGTAGGTGGGTCAGCTTGGGTGACTTCTTGTATATATATATAGTTCTTATACTTTTTAGTTTTTGTCTTTTTTTTTTATGGACATGTCATTTTTGATGTCATATTTTTCACTGTGGCATATGTCAAGAGAATCATACGTGTTTGTTGGATTCGTAGACGGTGCTAGCCGACACACTCAAAGGATTTCTTCTGCAGCTTGGGTGATCTTCACACCTCAAGGCCAGTTGATATATTTTGGAGGTATCTGTTTAGGTGACGCCACAAACAATGTTGCCAAATACAGTGCAGTAATAGAGTTGCTTCATGGTGCCTTGTCGCATGGTATCTCTTACCTTTAGGTATACTTAGATTCACAATTGGTTGTGTCCCAATTAAATTGGGTTTAGCGCATTTATGATCCTACTCTACATCGGCGATTCCTTTGGTTACGTCTCTTAGAACGTTGTTTTGATTACATTACGTATATCCATGTTCCTAGGAGATTTAATCAAATGACATATACTCTAGCTAATCAAGTATTAGATTGGCATATTGCACACACGTAAGAAAAAACACACACATACACATGTAAATACATTTGTAAATAAATGTAAACCATAAGACAAAAATATGTACATATATATATCAAAAGTATCAGAGTACATAGGTGGGCGGAAGCTCCCCAAAAAATAACAAGTCTGGTATATAACGCGGGGCTTATACCCTAAAAAATACATAAAGAGTGCCCACGACATGTAAATGATCCACCCTAAGCTAAGAACGAGGCCTATTGGCCCTGCCATAGTGGACTACAATGTTTACCAAATGCCGAAATAGCTGGACCCAGGTCTGTGGCACCCCAACAACATGAGGTTGCATAGATGGTGGGAGATCCTCAATCTCGGCCATGGGCACAGTACAGGTGAGTGAGGTCAAGTTCCGCTCCACTCGTCTCAAAACTCTCTCAACCTCTCTAGCTGGAGGTACCCCTGCTTCTGCTGTTGGTCCGACGGTCACTGTCGTTAATTCCTTTGGTCATGGACGATGCCTACTCCATGTAAATTCAGCTGGATTCACTGGTCCCACATCTGTACATAACATATACAAATTTTTCAGGTACTTTGGTATACATAAAAATGATATATACAAAAATAAACTAAAAAATTAAAAAATTTTAAAAGCAAATGTACCTAACTCTCCTTGCTCTACTCCGGGAGGTACGAGCATGTCAGGATCCCTAGAGAAGTTGATCCCGACATAGGGGTATTCCTCTATAGCCGGAATATTCCGAGACCACCAATCAAAAAAGGTATCATCGAAGGCCTCAATGGTCGTCCCTCACCCCTGTCATGGCAACAATGCTTCTCATCTACACACTGTTGGGAAGGAGGCCACGTGCCCCCGTACTGTCTTTCATGGACTAAGAATGGGTACCCTCTCAAAGAAGAAAGAGCACAACATAGTCCTGAACTTGAAGTTCTTGTTGTTCTACCCACAACACTTTGTGAGTTGTCTCTTCATGCACTCTAGCATGGTTGTGCTCCAATTGAACACTCGTTCATTTGAGCACTGTACTACGCAGTGCATATGCGCCCGGGAGGCCTGATGTAAAGCCGCAGATCTAGTGATCTGCCCAATAAGTAAAACTATCACTTTTAGTGATAGGTTGGTGATTTTTTGGATTGGCACCTGGGAACCCACTTTATCTGTTCTGGCCCCGTAGTGTTGCCCGATCCACTCGACAATGTTGTGAGGCCCAAGGGGAAAAGCATGAAGGTTGACTGGTTCCCCTCTCCTCGAGAGGTCAGCCATAAAATAAATATCTTTAGTTGTTGGAGCCAATGACTGTCCCTCGAGCATAAACTCCTCTGCATCTGGGTGCCAGTAATCCACCAAGGCGTTTAACAGTCTGGGTTGTGCCCTCATGAGTGGACACTGAAGGAATTTCCATAACCCGCATTGTTTTAATGTGGCGACAACAGTAGGGTCTTCCTTGACCAATATGTCAATTTCCTCATTCTCCCTCTCTCTCCAATGGATATACATTTTGCAAAATGTCAAGTTCAAAGGGGAGTCAAATAATGAATTTTCACTTTTTTTCATATGTTAGAGGGTGTACGTGGGCTATACTGGGCACAATCGCATATGTACGTGGACAGATTATTCTTTGCCTGCGTGCATATGCGGGTTTTTCTTAGAAATCCTGCGTACACGCTGTTCTGACCTTTTTAAGGGTGTGCGCTCCCCGAAAAAACAAAAAGAAATGCAGAAAGAAAGTACGGAAATACAGGAGGAGCTAGTTTGTACTTGGTCCAAGCGGAAGTTCATTTCATCCACTGAAGCTCCCGGAATCAACTTCTTTCACAAGGGGGTGTTTTTGGATTTTTGGTCAATTCTCAATTTGCAATGGTGATAATGAGTTGCCAACTTATATTTATAGACTTTTTTGGCCCTTTTTGTCATTTTTTAACCCCTTTCGTCTTTTTTTCTGGCTTGAAAATCATGTAACGTGGTTCTTGAGATTCTCATTGGATGTTACAATACACTTTACTTTTGGTTTGGCGAAATTTTTGGGAGTTGGGGCACTTTTAAGGTCCTTTGGTGAAAAGTCATTTTTCCAACTTTGTGCATTTAAGTTAGGATTCCACCTCCACTTTTAGCACCTCATTGTCTTTTTCGCTTTTCTATAGGATTGACCCCACCAAATTGCAACAAGGAACCGTCATTGCTTCTCTAGAAGTGTCGTAATTTAGTGGTAGATCCTACCTTCACATGGATGCCCTAGGTAGATCATGGTTGCATTTTGGTGTCCATGCCATCCTTAATGAATTGAGGCTCAGGATTCATTTTAGTCTTATCTTAATTACGAGTTTGAGCCTTTACATGTATGATATGTCATCACTCTTGGCTTCACCCTCGGGACTCCCAAAAAATGGGTCTTCTTTTAAGTCCTTTTCAGACCCTCTAAACATGAAAATATTTTCGAGTGATCTTGTTTCCCTTCACGCTTGTCAAACTCAAATTTGAAGGCACATCTATCCAGCAGTAGTTTACCCCTTTTTCGATCTGGATAGTCCATTGTACGAACAAAGGTATTCTCTAGGAACTTCGGTTCGCTAGAAGAGTATTCTCAGGTATAAGTTTAACTCTTTTTCGGGCCTGAGGGACTAAATTTATGAAAAATGAACCCTCACGGAGTCCATAGTTAAGCTGTTTTTAGACTCCGTAAAATTGAAAAGATCGCCGAGTGAGCTTGTTTTTTCACACTTGTTAAACTAGTCCAGAAGAACATCCTTCATGGAGTCCATAGTTAATCTCTTTTCAGACTCCTTAAAAGTGAAAAGATCGTCGAGTGACCTTGTTCTTTCACACTCACTAAATGGTTCAGAAAAACATCTACTAGCATGAGTTTACCCCTTTTTCTCGCCTGTAGATTAAGGAGGAAAAAGGTACACCTCAGGAGATTCATCTCGCCGGGAGAGTTCTATTAAGTAGATTTTATACTTTTTTGGGCTAAGGAGACTAAATCTAGAAAAAGGTAGCGAGTCCATAGTTATTCTCTTTTCAGACTCCTTAAAATTGAAAATATTGTCGAGTGATATTGTCTTTGTCACACTCATTAAAATGGTTTTGAATAGACATCTTTTTGGTGCTAATTTATCCCTTTTTCAAGCCGACTAGAATATCTTCGAAAAAGGTATCCCAATGGAGTCTACTTTTATGATTTTTCAGACTCTTTAAAAATGAAAAACACTGAGCTTACCTTCTATGGGCTCGCAAAAAATACATTGGAGGGGGTTTTCATCGTGTCTTTCTAATCATAGTTGAATTCTTGCATTTTTTGGCCTAATGTCGGCTCCATGTGACTCTCAATTGAACCTTTGAAGCATGCTTTACACACAATCCTTGTAGCACTTTGCCTCTGCGATCTGACACCTTGACCCATGGAGGAATTTTCCCGAGAGTCCTTTTCCTGCACATGTTTCCTTGCTATGAGCATTAGTGTGCTCCTTGCGTTTGGAACTAGTTTTCTTATAACACTCGTTCCTCCTTTGTAATGTAGCATTGTTTTATTCTTTTTCAAGCTTTCAAAATATTGAAAAAGACAAAAAAATCAAATATACCCCAAAAAGAGGATGAGAAAAGTATTTTCTTTTTATGGCAACACAATGAGTCGCCCTTGGACAAAGCACATCCTTTTGTTTGTTCGTTCAACTTTGGGATTTAATATGACCTTAGGAAGTTTTTCTCATAACATAGAGTTGTGTCCTCCTCCATTTGGTTATCCTTCCAAACACATGGAGAGTCTGCGTTGCCTCCTACATCGTGAACTTATGTCAATGTCATGCTGCCTGAGTCTGATCATTAGTCGTGCTATTGTCCAAGGGAATTTTTACCCAAATTGAGTCGACATATCTGCAGTTTGTCTCTTGACCTCATGCCCGACCATCCCTAAAGTCCAATCAAGTCCTTGTTCGAAATCAATGAAGTTCTCTGCCTGATCACCGAGATCCTCTTGTTTGTTCCCCGACGAGCCATCGAAGACCTCTGGGTAGTGAATTTGTACACTCAAATTACAATCTTACCTGAGTTTTGAAGGTCTTGAAGTTGCTGCTCTAGTTCTGAAGACCTCATCTCCAACTATTAGGCGTCGTTGGCTTCATGAATATGGATACTATACATGTATATCTTTGATTTTGAGATGTAGATCCACCATGTATTGCTCGTGGCTACACTTTATATAGTTATATGACATGGATCTGTAGTGTATTTGATTGGCAACCATGATTGATTTCATCCCAAGCATGGGTATGCCCGCCTCGGTGAGACAATTTTTATTTTGCAGATGGCACCTCCCGAACTCTAGTCTCGGGCTCATTCGCTTCATATGTTGGTAAACATTTTTAATGTATTTCAGCCATTAGATGCTCTTCTGAACTCACACATTAGGGGGAATCTGTTATAATCCTAAATTGCACCACACATGTAGACCTGGCATCAAGCCATCTTACTTACTATTTTTTCCAATCCAATATAGAACAACTCTTTTTAAAAACACTATTTTTGAAGATGTACGCGCCCTACATCACTACTGCCCCCATATGTACTCTATCTGCACCACTACTTCCCATGTACATACACTAGCTACACCGTTATAGCTTGCGTATACCCACACAATTTGCAAGAAATAAAAAGTTGCAAGGGATTCATTGAGATTATGGGCTATTGGGTGGTTTCTTAACCAATTGACCGCCTATAGCCCATCACCCAAACGAATAAACATATTTTTGTCATATAAAAAGAGGTGTTGGGGTCTCATTCCAAGGAGAAACATAGCTACAGTGAAACTTTGCCCATTTCACTTCCCTTCTTGCCCCAAAAATTTGCAGCCACATTGTGAGTTTTGAGCCAGAATTCCCTATTATTTCCTTTTTCCCTCATCCATAAGCCTATGCCCATTCTCTAGAGAGAAGTGTGAGAGAAGAAGGATATGTGGAAGCAGTTGGAGGTTGGTGAAGACGAGCCTAGGACTGGGTTCGATGAGCAGTCACTGATCTCATTTTGTAAGTAACTCTGTGAGATTAATATAAAGAAGTACTTTTTCCGTCCCGCCATATGATGTGTTCAATCTTCATGTTTGATCTACATTTTTTATGACATCTAATCCACTAATTCATATATAGAATGCATGTTCATAGTTTCTTGTTTGTGTTTTGGTGGATGCAGGTTAGCCTTGGGAGGAGATTTGCAATCGAGAAGCGACCAAACGAAAAGGGATCGACATCGGATGCGGAGTTTAAGTTAAGACTACCAGATCTCTATACTTTGTACTTTGTGAATGAATGTGGGGTGTTGTTGGGATAGTTATTAAAAGTAGGAGACTTTAGACGGTTAGCTCTGCCTGCACTTTAGAACCCTAGTGTAGTCCGCAGGGGGGTTTTCCCACTATATCAAATATGAAAATCTCATTCAATTGGTTGGCATGTTTTAAAGGATGGTAATAATTTCTTTTGGATACTGCTAGGTCATTCTCCCTCGCCATATGAATATGTTGGTTGCAATGTCGGTAAGTTTTCCTTACGCAAAGTATTTCAAGTCATGAAATTTTCATGTAAAAAAGATGATGTATTCCGCTATGTCAAGTGTTATCCCAATTGAGCCTAAGTTGTTGCATCCCTTTTCCATGTACATAAATAAAATGAATATATAAAAAATGTAAATAAATAAGAAAAAAAATGTTTAACAAGAAGGGTAGATTAGATTTTGGTTTGTCTCACTTTAATTTAATTTATTTTCTCTCTTTTTCTTTTTCTTTTAGTTATACACTTTCCTTATTTTCCTTTTCTTATTTTTGAATTGATGGTCAGATTTGATGGAGCAATGGTTAGATATTTTAAAGGTTATATGTGTATTTGATTAACTGATTGACCAATTTCTTTTGGTAGAGATTAGTCTTATAGATGAACCAAGTTACCTTCTCTATGTGTCGAAATTCCTTGCTGTGTCCATCATACACTTAATAAGCGGAATATCCTTGCTTTAGTAGTTATTCAATCCTTCCCAAGTATTCTTTTCTTTCCCTTTCTCCATCCCTTCCATATTGAGATAGCTCCTGCATACATGTCATGAATGTTCAGTGTTAAATTTGGGTTTTCTCTTAACACATATCCATGACAAAGCATTTAGCTTGCTAATCCTTTTCTTTAAATGTTAAAAAGTTTTTGTTGCTTTCTACTATACACAGGACCAAACCCCCTCATATTTTCACTTTCCAGGAATTATTCCAGGAAGTCCCATACCATGTATCATTTAAATTTCCTCATTTGTGTTTATTAATTGGGTTAGTTGTCATTGATGTCAACCCTTGAAGAAAGTCCAACAACGAATTCTGGTAGCACAAAGGTTTGGGTAATGGACCCACGTTTGTTTGATGTATAATGGTATGAGTTTTAATATATTTGTCGATAATACTATTCTAGATGGATAGTACATGTCATGCCATTTCCAGTGGTATGTGGAACGTCACATAACTCCTCACAGTTTGAGAGTTATGGCCTTACGAAGTTGAAGGACCCTCATATGATTGGCTTGAAATCCCAAAAGGTCAAAGAAGTCAAAGTTCTTGCAAAGAAGAAATTTTTTAAATAATAAAGTGAAGTGACAAAGTCAAAGAGGATTATTTAAATAATAAAGTGAAGTGACAAAGTCCAAGGGGATTATTTAAATAATAAAGTGAATTGACAAAATCAAAGAGGATTATTTAAATAATAAAGTGAAGCGACAAATTGAAGGAGGATTATTTAAATAATAAAGTAAATGGAGAACTTTCTAATTATGGAAAGTGGTTATAATAAGGTTAACCCTAAAATGAGGAAACCGTGTTAAGTGGTCAAGTGGCTATTGGATACATGGACAAGTGGAAATTTGGGAAAAGTTGGACATAGGTGACTATGTGGACAAAATGGCTATGTGGACAAAGTGGCCTAGAAGATGCTTCTAAGGAAGCTACTTGGAGAGTATAAATAAGAGGAAAGGCTCTCTCATTTTAATTACACTTGAGCATATTGAATATCTATAGGTGACTGAGGTAACCAAATGATATCTAAGCTGAATTTAAGAGGGAAGGTGAAGTAAAGAAGGCCGAAATTCAAGGGAGGATAAATTATTTTGATGATGTTTTCTAATGTATGTTATTTATAGGTCATCTCACCATTTTCACAACAACGTTTTTTCTAGAATGATTGATATCGAGAAATTGGGAAGCCATTGAGAAAAGATATCCAAGTAGATGTGGCATGAATTGTAGCTTGTGGTTCATTTCATTTTTGTATTTACACTCCGTGGAAAATAGGGTTTGTGTCTAGTCCTGAAACTAGTCTAAAAAAGGTGTTTCGGGTAAAAACGTCATAAATTATTCATAACAGATCCAAATTCCATAAGAAAAAATGTGTTGGTTAGATTACAGTCTATAGTATTCAGTGTAAAGTTTTCATATTGATACAACAAATATTCTGTGTAGGGAACACTCTACAACTTATGTCTCTAGAATAAGCCATATTTCAACAAGGTATGCAATTTTTTCTATAACTCCTTTTCTTAGAGGCTCCAAGTAGTGAAACCTAGAGGAATTGCATAAAACACACTGAATAAAATTGTATACTATTTTCAGATATTTATTCATTATAGGTGCATAGTTATGATTATTTCAAGTTAGGGTTGTTGACTAATCCAAAACTAGTCATGTGAGACTAAAGTAAAGTTTGATGAAAATTCTAGTCTCTTGTTGTTAAAGTTAATGAAGGTTTGCAAGTTGAGGTACAGGTTGGTGCATGGTTGATGCACTTGTTTATGGTACGAGTTGATCACAGGTTTTTGGGTATAGGTTGGTGCATGGTTGATGCACTTGTTTATGGTACAAGTTGATTACAGGTTGAGGTACAGGTTGATGCATGGTTAATACATGGTTCATGTTATTGGTACATATTGTTTGGTGCAAGTTTATTGGTACATGTTTACAATAGTATATATCATAGTGATAGTGTGACAATGGTTCCATCGTTCTACTTATACATCAGGGTGGTTGGACGGGGCAAGGATAGGTGGTTGTAGCCAGAGAACATAGGGGGTTGTAGCCAGAGAATTTGGGAGTTGGAGCTTCCCTTAGGTTGTAGCCTGAGAAACTATGGGGTTTGAGCCTCCTTCCAGTTGCAGATGGAAAACAAAGGAATTTGGTGCTTCCAATGAATGTAATTCTTCAATACATATAAGAAAAATCATTATGTGGTTCTCTCTCGTTTTGGGTTTCCACATAAAATCACTGGTGTAATCTGTATGTGTATGATTTTTCATTTGTTCATTGTTTATTTACTCTACAAATATTGGATGATAATGTATTGATATAACACTTGCATTATATGGTTAAAAAGGATTAGATTTCTCGATTACTAATTCACCACCCCCTCAATAATCCAACAATTGGTATTAGACCAGGTTCCTTCAGAAATCAGTTTAACCACTGAAAGGTAGATCATGGAGAGAAACAACATGTATAAAAATGGAATACCACAGTTTGATGGACACAAGTATGCCTTTTGGAGAATAAGGATGAAGACATATGTACAGGCACATGGATTTGAAATTTGGCAATAAATTGTAGATGGATACACATCACCAACAATTCTTTTGACAAATGACAAAGCTATGAAACTCGGTCAGAATAATTCCAAATACACAAATGCACTTGTGAATGGTCTTGGAGAATCGATATTCACCAAAGTTGCACATTGTAAATCTGCTAAAGATATTTGAGACAAACTTTGAAATATTTATGAAGGAGATTCAAAAGTCAAAGAAGCAAAGCTTCAAACTTACAGAGGGTCAATTCAAACAACTAAAGATTAGGGAAGATGAGAACATTGCAACTTACTTTTTACGAGTTGATGAAACAGTAAATGCAATCTTGGGATTGGGAGAAGAAAACAAAGAATCTGTAATTGGTCAAAAGGTAATAAGATCTATTTTTGCGGGATTTCACCGTAAGATATCAACACTAGAAGAAAGAGCAGATCTAAACTCAATAAGCATGGGCAAACTACATGCAATATTCACATCATATGAAATGAGAAATGAATAGGAAAATCCATATATAAAAGAAGCATCCTTCAAAGCATCCAAAAGGTCAAAGAAAAAGGGAAAACAAAAACAAAACAAAAACATAGCAGCAACAGTGACGTCTTGAAAGATGATGAAGTGGCCAAATTTGTTAGAAGATTGAACAAGGGAACCAACGAAAGGTATAGAGGTAATATTCTTTTGATTTGTTTTAATTGTGATGGTATTGGTCATTTTTCTAACAAATGTCCTCATAAGAAAAAGAGAAATTATGAAGGTTACTCAAATAGAAAACAAACATATAAAGGCAAAAGAACCACAAAGAAAGTTTTCAAGAAAAGATTATGTACCAAAGAAGACATCTCATCATCAGATGATCAGGGGATCAAATTTTGCTCAATTTGCAAAGTGTTAAGAATGCGATGAAAACAATACCATTGTGTCCGTCTCGTCTTCCTAATTCTGGCGGTATATTTACTTTCTCAAACAGAGTCTGTATGGAGAAGATATCGTGATCTGTTTGCCAAGGCAAACAGGCAAAATTTTTGGATGCTGACTGTACCTGTCCGTACAGTCCGTACGGTGATGTGGTAGGGCCGTACCATTCGTATGGTGATGTGGCACATTTTCATTGGTTGATTGTAGGTGAGTAGCGTGTTGACACGTGTCTAGTTTATGGCGAATAATAAGGAGACACGTGGCCCAATCCCTGGGTGCCACGTGTCCCCCCTATTGTATGGTTATATGTAAAAGTTCTATGGGAGTCCGCGGGGTTCGACCCCCGGACCTCCCCCATTGATAAAGCCTTGACAAAACTCCACTAACCAGTATGCTGCCACATGAGCCTTGTTAGGTTTATGGCATTATATATATTTAACATTGTTTAATGTTGAATATGGAGGGGGGTCGGGTCGGGGCTTAGCCCTGACCCATAGTTTTATTAACATATAAACCATTGTATTATATGGCGCGGATTTAAAATGCACAGACCAAATTTTATACCCATATATATATATATATATATATATTGTAATGGTTATACCATTGTATAATGTGCACGGTTGTATATTTGCGCGTGCGTTTTGTAACCTAGCCCACGATTACCATATGACCCCGAGTGGGAGTGTGGGGGTACACCGTTGCACGGTTCAAACGGTTAAACCACTTTCTCACCCAGCCTTTGGTCACATGCTCCATACGCCCAGGTGTCGAGGCAGTTAGGGGCTAGAGGTGCCTTAACCGTCCTACGGTTTGCACCATTGGCGCAGTTGCGCCCAGTGCTGGGTTTTTGCGCTTAAATGAGCGTGTGAGCCAGGTTCATTCAAGGAGGGTGCGAATTGTAGAACCAGAGACATCAAGCTTGAAGAGGGAGACTTCCAGGAGGCCTAACTTCTTCATGTTTCGACCGATTGAGGTGTCGAAAGAGCCCAGATAGGGGTTTTGGGATGCTGGGAAGCCATTGGAGCAGTTGGTTTGTCAGTTTGAGCATTGTAAGACATTTTTTTGAGCACTTTTTGAGAAATTAATAATAATGATCCATTGGAAGCTGGACCAGGAGATGTAGCCCATAAGAGGGGTGAAATCCTTTATCAATTGCTGTGTTTTATGTCTGCTGTTCAATATTTATGCTGTTGTCTATGTGTATTTTGCATAAGTAATCCTTAATTTATGTGTTGCAAATTGATCCTGTTGCTTTAAACACATAACATTTCACTTGCAATAATTATTCAAGTTTTTCAAGTCTTCTTCAATTTTAGATCAAGTTGGTATCAGAGAACTGGTTTTGAAGATTTGATTGTTTGCAAGTTTTGTTTTTGATGCTCACAAGGTTGAAAATCACAAGAGGAGAAGGTCAACTTGTGGAGCCAAGTTCTTATCCGACAAGGAGGAAGCAGTTTCATTCACCGCAAGTTGCAGAGAGACATTCACCAAGCATGGCTGATGCAGAAGATCATGAATGTGTTCTGAATGAAGAAGAAGACTTCAGACAGACTATCATACAGTTGAGAGATATGATGAAGTTCACGATGGAACGAAACATGATGTCGCAAGGTGAAGGCTCTAACCCTTCAATGCATAAGGGAGGCGGTGGTGACAAGACTCCAGGCAGAGATGGAGGGAATGGTGCTTCTCCACCACCCTCTCCTCCTCCATCATCTTCTTCTTCTTATTCTTCTACTAGTTCAAAACATCTTCCCAATGGGCATGGTAAAACTCCTTCGCAAATTTCTTCATTAAAGCTTGATATAAAATTTGAGTTGCCACTTTATAATGGAGAAGTTAACGCTGAAAAGTTAGATAACTGGATACGTCAAATTGAAGTCTGTTCTAGAATACAAAAGATTCAAGATGATGAAACCAAAATTCAGTTAGCTTCATTAAGATTAGATGGCTCAGCACTTATTTGGTGGGAATCTAAGACACAGGAAGAAATGAAAAAGAATGGACAAATTTTTCTTTCTTGGAATGATTTCATAATAGCAATTAAAATTTTTTTTTATCCATTAGCGTATAAACAAAAGGAAACCATGGAATGGCAGAATTTTAGACAAGAAAAAGGACAGAATGTACAAAGTTTTACTCAGGAGTTTAGGAGAAGAGCTTTGGTTTTGGGAGTTGATTTGTCTTCACAGGAAAC
>ML804933.1:17936-36596 GCA_009831015.1 Picea engelmannii | reverse complement strand
TTTTTGAGCAATTAATAATAATGATCCATTGGAAGCTGGACCAGGAGATGTAGCCCATAAGAGGGGTGAACTCCTTTATCAATTGCTGTGTTTTATGTCTGTTGTTCAATATTTATGTTGTTGTCTATGTGTATTTTGCATAAGTAATCCTTAATTTATGTGTTGAAAATTGATCATGTTGCTTTAAACACATAACATTTCACTTGCA
Organism: Picea engelmannii; assembly: GCA_009831015.1. NCBI lineage: Eukaryota > Viridiplantae > Streptophyta > Pinopsida > Pinales > Pinaceae > Picea > Picea engelmannii. The sequence continues at coordinate 36,388 of ML804933.1, read as the reverse complement.
ATAATTATTCAAGTTTTTCAAGTCTTCTTCAATTTTAGATCATCAGATGACGATGAAGTCAGTGACAGTGAGACAGAAAGAGTTCTATTCATGGCAGTAGAAGACTATGATAAAAAAGACTCTGAAGAAGAATATGAAGAGGCCGAAGAATAATATTAAGAGGCATAAGTTGACTATCGATAATAATTGTTGTGTGCCATAGAAGTTATCAGAAGAGAAAAGAATAAAAACAAGCAAATACAAGCATAACTAGATAAGAAATAAGACACTCAAGAACTAGAACAAATGATCACAAATTTGAAGGTTCAAATTGAAGAAGATAAAATAATTGAAGAAGCACTCAAAGAAAATCTAGAAGGAAGAGACATGATCATTGAAAATTTGGAAGAAAAAATTGTCACATTAAGAAAGGATCTTCAAAATACAAATATGGAGAACAACTCAAAAGTTTTGAATGACATTATCAATAGTAAAAAAACTCATCATGACAAGTACAGACTGATACAATCAGACAAAAAAGTGATCAATCTTCAAAACAACATAACAAGAAACATATCCAAAAATCTATGCATAAACAATCAAAGGGGATGGGAAAGTCTATAAAGAAAATTACAGGGACACTCCTCCATCGAGAAGATTCAGATTTAAGAATCAACGACTGACATAAATAGATAGGCCTCAGGAAGAAGAAGGATTCATAAGAGTACCTCCTTTCAGAAGATCTTCAACTCCCAGGTATCAAACTATCTTTTTTGGTTTATGTTATGCATGTAATAATTTTGGACATAAAGCTGTTAATTGTAGAGCTAACAACAGAAGCATAAACAACTTTGAAAGTCATACACAAAAGGTTTATACAAGAAGGCCTAGTGAAACACAGAGAAGAAGTTATAACATGTTTGAATCTTTGAGAACTGAAGTGGAATGCTACAAATGTAACAACTTTGGACACATGGCCAAATATTGTAGAATGATAGTCCCTCCTAGAGAAACACAACATAACAACAACAGTCACAGACATGAACCTCAGAAAAGGACATGGATAAGAAAACATAATCAATATAACAATGAAGAATGCACACTCACTCTACAAGCTAAGAAAGATAAAAGTGGTTGGTATGTTGACAATGGTTATTCAAAACACATGACAAGTAATAGAGACATATTTCTTAAATTAAGAAAGGAAAGAGATGGATCAGTCTCCTTTGGAAATGATGATTCAACTAAAATCATTGGAAAAGGCACAATCAAAATTGGGAACAAGAATACCAAGGAAAAAAATGTTCTACTAGTAGAAGATATGAAACATAATCTTCTAAGTGTGAGTCAAATGTGTTACCAAGTTCATAAAGTTCATTTAGATTCACAAAAGTGCGAGATAAGAAAAGAAGGTCCGAGAAAATTGATTGCAACAACTGCGAGAACTTTAAGCAACATATATGTATTAAGTGAAATTGGAAATGAAAAGTGTTGCCTAGGAAAGGAAGATGAAAGTTGGCTATGGCACAAAAGTATGAGTCGCATACATTTTGATAACCTTGTCAAAGTCAACAAAAGGGAATCAATTAGAGAAATTCCCTAGATCACGAAACCAACCAACACTTTATGCAAGCATTGTCAACAAGGAAAGAAAAGAAGGACCAAGTTTAAATCAAAAGAATATTCAACGAAAAGACCACTAAAAATTGTGCATACTGATCTAGTTGGACCAACTATAAGAAATAGTTTCAAAGGTGAGAAATACTTTATGTTATTAGTTGATGATTATACAAGAAGGAATGCAGTTTTCTTTCTTGGGAATAAGTCAGAAGCTTTTGAAAACTTCAAGGTCTACAAGGAAATGGTTGAAAATTAAATGGATTCAAAAATAAAATGCTTGAGATCTGATAATGGAGGAGAGTTTACCTCAAATGAATTTATGGACTACTGCAACATGCATGGAATAAAAAGGAAATTCTTCATTTCTAGGATACCTCAACAAAATGGAGTTGTTGAAAGAAAGACCATGATAGTACAGGAAATGGCTCGAACAATGCTAATGGATTCCAAATTGACAGATATCTTTTAGACACAGGTAGTGCATACAACAGTTCACATTCAAAACAGAGTAATGCTCATAAACAACACTAAAAAAACTCCCTACGAGCTATGGAAAGGAAGACCAACAAATGTGAATCACTTCAGAGTTTTTGGAAGCAAATGCTACATCAAAAGAGAATATGGAAGAATGGGAAAGTTTGACTCTCGTGTGGAAAAAGGAGTACTTATTGGTTACTCAAGTACAAGGAAATAATACAAGTGTTACAACCTGAGATTGAACAAAGTTGTGGAAATCATCGACATAACAATTGATGAAACATGTAGACAAGAATTAAAGGAAGAAGAAAATAAATCAATGGAACAACTTTACGAGAAAGAAACAAAATATGTAAAAGAAGTAGAAGGGGAAGATGAAGACGATCCGATAGAAGGAGAAGAGCAAGTTCAACAAGTGCCTCCAAAGACACCTAGCAGACAAGTACAAAAGAATCATCCTTTAGATCATATTATCAGAAACAAAGATGCAGGAGTTGAGAATAGAATAAGAATTCGTTCACTAGAACAAACACATCTAAAATTATCATTTACAATTGAACCAATCTGTTTTGAAGAGGCCAACAAGGATGAATTTTGGAATAAGTCCATGGATGAAGAATTGGGTCAAATAGAGAAAAATAACACTTGGGAATTGGTTGGAGGAGCAACGCTCTGAGGAAACCCTAGTCCCATTCTGGTGCAGACCGCTGTCGACCAGACGCAGAACACCCACATGGCGTTCTTTCAGCAACGAGACAATGCCCTTTGACCTTCACTAACACATCAAAATGGGCATAGAAGAGGGGGGGAAACCCCCCTCATACAGTAATATCACTGCCAATGACCGCTCCGGTACCAGAGCGAAACGCCCCACATTTGAGCCACCCCTGCAGATACGTGAGCAACTTCTAGCCAGGGAATAAGGCCTCAAGAAGGAAATGGAGATGGAAGCGGGAAACTCCCATCCAAAGTCACCTTGAGGATGGGAGCTAGGAAAATGCATTCCACAAATGGAAAAAAACACTGCGATACCTCATCAGCTCAACCAGAGTAGGAGAACACACGCAATTCATGAGAGAACATGCCCTCATAGGCAAGTTCCTGGGACTCTGGCCAACAGAAAGGGATCTCAACAAATGGATCAAGCACTGGTGGAACCCCAAAAGGGACTATGAGGTCCAAATCAGCTCCAAAGGCTTCTTCATAATCATTTTATACAATCTATAGAACAAGGATATGATATTTGAAAATGGGTCATACTTCTACAACTCAGCAGGGTTATTCTTATGCTTCTGGACTGAAAGATTTAGCCCCGACAAAGAAGATTTCACTATGGCCCCTGTATGGATCCACCTATACTCCTTACCACAAGATTTTTGGTTGGAGGAGATTCTAATGGGCATAGGGAACACTCTAGGACAATATGTCAAAGCTTCAGAGGCCACAAGATAGGGAAAATATACTTCATACGCCAGGATCTGTGTCTACATGAACATCTCCAAGGCACGCCTTGGAGCGGTGACTCTTGAATACCAGGATGGTGACTGGTAACAAACCCTAGATTATGAGCACATTCCATTTCGATGCAGGAGATGTCATGAGCACGAACACCTCTTCAGAGACTGCCCCCTGATCAAACCAACCACCAAAGCAAATGACACCACACAGAAAGATGGCTTCACCATGGTTACGTAAAAAAAAAGAAACCCACCAAGGAGGCAGATCCCAGACTCTAGACAAAAAATTGTTAACAAAAATTCTTATGAGATTCTGAACCAGCTGCCAGAAGATGAGGAAATCCAAGACCCGCACAAGGATTCGCAACAGCCTTAAGAAGACACCCCAAATCCTTCCCCCCCTCCCCAAGGTCATGAAACCTACACAGAAGAAAGAGGAGACGGAGATGGGGACACCCCAATGCAGCTGGATGATAGAGATCTAGCAGGCATAGATCTAGAAAAGCTAGAGGAGGCCCTAAAACAAAAGGACCTGCAGACCCTTCCTGAAGAACAACTACGCAAGGTACATAAAGTATTTCTCAACTCCTCAGTATGATCCACAACATGCTTGGGAATAGCTACAGACTCGATCTCAGGCTCGAATAAGGTCCTTCGAGAGAATAAAATACGAGGGCGTAAAACAACGCAACAACTGATCAAGGAGGCGGACAATCTCATGATAAATTCAGGTCAGATTCACAACATTTCGGAGGTATACCTCCACACAACACCACCCTCTAAATGATGAATATCATCACCTGGAACATTAGAGGACTCAATGGTAGGTCCAAACAAAGGATCCTCTGAGACTGCATCAAGGCAGAAAATCCAGACATTCTAATGTTACAGGAAACCAAATGCGCGGGAACATAATTTGAAACCATCTTTCAGCGTATCTGGCGAGAATGCAACTCCATATCAACAGACTCCACAGGAGCCTCATGAGGCCTAGCTATCCTCTGGAACCCATCCAATATCAATATCATCAAACCCTTTTCAACCGTAGGAACAATAACGACTCACTTCAAGGTCATTGGCTCGAATCAGGAAGGCGCCATAACTAATGTCTACAGCCCCCATAGCCAGCAGGAAAAATACAAACTCATGGAGTGGCTCGAACTAATCAAGACTCTGGTGACAACTCAAAATTGGATCTTAGGAGGCGACTTCAATATGATCCTGTCGCTGGAGGAAAAAATAGTAGGCACCAAAAAACTAGAGCAAGACAATGGTAAGTTCAAAACTCTCATTGATCATCTAAAGTTAGTTGATATAGAAAATAGCAATGGCACTTTCACCTGGTCCAATCGCAGATCGGGCCATCAACACATTACATGTCGACTAGACCACTTCCTGGTCACCGAGGAATTAATGGAGACAGGCTCCTATCTGGAAAGACTTATTCTACCAAAAGACAGTTCAGACCACTGGCCTCTTGCCCTTAATCTAGACATAGGAGAGATACCCAAGTATAAGCTCTTTCGCTTTGAAAAATTCTGGCTCTCACACCCGAATTTTCAGCAGCTAGCCAAATCCTGGTGGGAATAGGTGGAAATAGACCATGGTTCCAGTATGTACAAATTCCAGCGATGCCTCAAAAACTTTAAGCAGTTGTTGAAACATTGGAACAAGAACAATTTTGGAAACATACTTCAAAGCATCCAGAACATAGAAAGCAAGCTGGCGGAGATCCAAAAAACCTTCATTTCCGGATCCAGAACCACCGATCTAATGAGAGAGGAGGAGAAGCTCCAAGCACAATTAGAAGAGAGAAGAAAGCAAGAAGAAATTCTATGGAAGAAAAAATCCAGAGTACAATGGCTCAAGGAAGGGGAAAAGAACACAAAATTATTCCATAGAGAAATGATGCACCGACGCCACGTCAATAGAATCACTCACTTAGAGGACGGTCAGGGAAACCCAGTCAGAGAACACTCTAAAATTGAAGCTGAGCTGATAAACTACTACTAGGACCTTCTAACGGAAACCAAGGAGGACAGAATAGAAGCCATACAAAGAGTCACCAGACACATCCCTCCACTGGTAACCTCCGAGCAAAATGCTTCATTAACACAGCCCATTACCCAAGAGGAAGTGGATCAAGCAGTAAAAACCATGCCTCCTGGAAAGGCCCCAGGCCCGTATGGGTTCACTACTGTTTTTTTCCACCACTGCTAGGACTTGGTCAGAAAATAAGTTTGGGAAGTAGTAGAGGAATCGAGAGCATCAGGCTTAGTCCTCTTGGCTCTTAATGCCACCTTTCTCACCCTCATTCCGAAAGAAGAAAAAGTCACAAACCCTAAATAGTTCAGACCCATAGCCCTCTGCAATGTCATCTACAAAATAATATCAAAGGTAGTAGTCAATCGACTCAAACCTATTCTGACACATGTCATTTCCAAGGAACAGGTAGGGTACGTAGAAGGAAGACAAATCATGGATAGTGTCATCCTGGCTCACGAGGTCATCCACTCCCTCAAGACTTTAAGGACCCCAGGTATGCTAATCAAACTTGATCTTTCAAAAGATTTCGATCGAGCCAGCTGGCAATATCTTAGAGCTGTCTTGGAATCTTTTGGTTTTGATCAGTGTTGGGTCAATTTGATCCTAAATCTCACCTCCTCAACCTTCTTCTCCATCCTAGTAAATGGTGTCCCATCCAAACCTTTCTCACCCTCCAGGGGCATCAGACGGGGAGACCCCCTCTCACCCTTCCTGTTTGTACTTATGGTGGAAGGCCTGGGAAGGTATATCAAGGCAGTAGTCACCGATGGCTCCCTCAAAGGCCTGCCACTACACAACATTCAACCAGTGCCCTCTCATAGTTAGTTTGTCGATGACACCCTCCTTCTGAACTCCCCCACGATTCGGGAGGCCAACAAGCTCAACTCCATCCTCTCTGACTTCACTGAAGCCTCAGGCATGTCCCTCAACTATGAAAAATCCAAGCTCTACTTTTTCAATACTCTGGCCTCTGTTTAACTTCATATTTCCAGACTTCTAGGAATACCCAGGAGCTCCCTTCCATCCAATTATCTAGGCGTTCCCCTCATGGGGGTGGCTGCTAGATCCATTTCCTGGGATAGCCTTCTCCTTTCCATATCCAACATTCTAAGCAATTGGACCTTTAGACCCCTCAATATTTCCTCTCGGCTAGTCCTCCTCAAATCAGTTTTGCAGGCTCTTCCTACCTATCTCTTCACCTCCCTGGCTGCTCCTAAACAAGTCATTAGAGCCATCAGAAACCTTCAGTGAAACTTCCTCTGGCATGGCCACCAACCCAACAAGAAATGGGCTCTAGTAAACTGGGATAGACTCTGCACGCCAAAAATCCAAGGAGGATTGGGCCTTCGGTATCTGGGGAAACGCAATCAAGTAATAAGAGCCAAAATTTGGTGACAATGGCTAAAAACTCCAACAGCTGCCTGGGCACAAATGTGGAAACAAAAGTATGCCCCCCTCACACTAGATAATCAACTAATTAGGCATAACAACCGAATTCAAGGCTCCAATATCTGGAACATAGCATGGCAAAATCGTACATTGGTCCAGAACCATGCCTTTTGGGAGATCCAAGATGGAGAGAGTGCCATGTTCTGGCACGACTCTTGGCAGCAATTCAAACCCCTGAATGAAATGGAGGAACTATCCAATCTCAAAGGAGTCCTTAATCAACATACCTCCTTAAGGTTTAAGGACCTTTGGAAACCTCAATAACAACATCTTCCTTGGTGCCAATGGAAAACCTCTAATCAAAACCTCGGAGTCTCAGAAAATCTCAATCTGCAGAGCTGGCAATTTCAAGCCAACCGCCGGAAAATACCCAAAAGAGAAGGGACAGAAATCCTGAGATGGGGGTATTCCAAAGCTGGCACTTTCACAATAAAAGAAGCTTACTTCCTACAGGGAAACCCCCAAGGCAAAAACAAGGAGCCCATATGGAGGAAAGTCTGGAATCCCACTCTCTGGCCTAAGGTTTCCACATTCCTGTGGCTGGTGGTGTACAATCGAGCCTTAACCTGGGACAACCTCAGGAAAAGAGGCTTCATTGGACCATCCCTCTGCATCCTCTGCTATCAACAAGAGGAAACCAAAGAACATCTCTTTAATAGATGCCACTACAGCCAACAAATCTGGGACCAGGGCATGCAAATAATGCGCAAATCCAACCAACATCGAAGCAGCATCAATGACACAATCGAGAATTGGGACCACATCACCTACAACAACCCACTTCTGAATCACATCTAGCAGCTTCTACCAGGATTCATTCTTTGGCAACTTTGGAAGGAATGAAATAAAAGAATATTCCACTCCCAAGCTTCCATGTCGGAAGCCACATGGGAGAAAATCAGTTCACTAATCAAGGAAACAGTCAGAAGTAAATCATGGAAAGAAGAGGACCTCAACTGCAACTCAGAGGAACAGTGCATTTTTCAAAGATGGCAGCCCATTATACTCAATCAACTAGTACCAAGGAAACACAAGCACCAACAGACTAGCCCAACCACCTGGTCCCCCCCTTCAACACACTTCATCAAAATAAATTTTGATGGAGCCTCCAAAGGCAACCGGGAAACAAAAGGATATGGAGCAGTGCTCAGAAATTCAAAAGGAGAGATCCTTGGTCTCGTTGCTGGCTTCCTAGGAGAAACAACCAACAATGTGGCAAAGCTAACAGGACTATTGAGGGGTCTCCAAGTAGCTATGGACAAAGATTACCACAAGATTATCTTGGAGGGTGACTCACAAGTCATCATCCAGCTAATCACCAAGATTATTCACGGAAGCCACCCTTCAAAAATCTCACCAAGTTGGTGACTCTCCAGATTGCTAGAATATTTCAACCGCCTCCTCCAACCCCATCTCAGCATCATACCCTCCCACGTGAAGCGAGATGAAAACAGGGTAGCGGATTGCCTAGCAAACGAAGCAGTCAAAATGGAAGCCAAATACTTTTGTTGGGAGGCCCACATCTCAGAGGGCTTAGACATCTCCACTCGGTGCCAAACCTTAGCCACTAGAGACTTACATCCCCTGGATGGGGTGCCATGTAGTAAAACGGAGCCACGCGAAATTATGTCGGGATGCAGTATTAATGCATCCACCGATGACCATCCCCTCAGTCCTTAACCCACCATGGATCGACGCAGCCATACCCAAGCAATGAGCCCCTTCACACAAGTGAACAGTACTGGGCATCAATGCAGTCAGCAACAAGCCTTAATGGCTATGGCAGTCGCGGTTTCCCTCCTCCTTATCACCGGAATTGATAGAACAGAGCAAAATTCGCTCATAAAAACATTCCTTCCACTGGAGAAACAACAGTTAATTCCATCGGAGAAACGATTTGAGGTCCCGTTGAAGCTCTAGAGCAGAGAAGTCTATTCACAAAGAACCCTGGTCATCTCCAGGGTCTCCACCATTCCCAGAGAAAGAGGAAAGTCGCGCAGGGGTGCCGCTTGGTACACGGCCGAATCTCGATGCCAGAGACAGAAGAAGTTTAAGAAGGCACTAGCCATGGCGTCCATCCAAATGCGAAAGAAACCATGAATGCCTCCAATGACGTATGTGGAAGAAATTACCTTGGAGGACGCCATGCAAAGCTATCCCAATCTCCCTCTGTTCACAGTCTCGGACAATTGGAATCCACCCACTGAGTTTGGCTCGGACGACAAGCCTCCGCTTGTGGACATTCAGCCTGGTCCCAAAGCCAACAGCCCAGAGGAGCATTTCACCACCTGTTATGTCAAAGAAGAGATCCTGCTTGGTGCACCCATGGAGGCGGTGACCTAGCTTTTCAACCGCCCGGCTCATGCAAGTAAAGACGCAACAGAGCCCATTCACCTCGCTTCTGTCGACAACCACTGGCAGGAGAAACAACTCTTCACCGAATCTAGGTACTTCACTCTCATCTTTGAGCTGAGGAGTCTGTTGGATGACCAGGTCTTTCACCTTTCCAGAATTGATCAACGGCTCGACATGCTTTTTGCGACTCACTCCATAACTCTTCCAAAGCAACAATGCCCAACGTACACACAGACCTACGTGCTTCCAGCAGGCTGGCAACAGCATGGGGACGAGGACGAGCATATAGGCTAAAAGGTTCAATGATGTTCTTGGTTAGGAATCTCTTTTCCTGTTCTGAAGTAAGCTTTGGCCTAGTTAGTTTTTAGTTATCTTATAACTAGTTTATGGCATACAGTTTAAACTTAATATGTGACAGTCCTGGTTTCCTTCGAGTAGGATGGAACTATGTCAATTTTGTTCGCTGGGAAACACATGGAACAGGATGCCCAACTGTATCGGTTTCCTGTTTAGGCGGGACAACTGGCATCACAAACAGTCATTGTACCTTGATTATGCTAATATAACAGGTTCCATCTTTTTTACTTAAAAAAAAAAACACTTGGGAATTGGTTCCAAAACCAAAGGATAAGAATGTGATCGACACAAAGTGGGTATACAGGAATAAATTGAATGAATATGGACATGTTACAAGGAACAAAGCTAGATTGGTATATAAAGGATATGCACAGGTTGAATGAATCAACTTTGAAGAGACATTTTCCCTAGTTTTCAGAATGGAAGCAATCTGATTGCTTTTAGCTTATGCATGCTCCAAAAATATTAAAGTGTATCATATGGATGTAAAATCAGATTTTTTGAATGTGGAACTTGAATAAGAAGTCTACATTGAACAACCAAAAGGATTTCAATTGTCAGAGAATGCAGATTATGTGTGTAAATTAAAGAAGGCCTTTTATGGTCTAAAATAGGCTCCTAGAGCATGGTACTCTAGACTAGATAAATATCTACAATAGAAAGGGTTTAGAAAAGTAAGTGCAGACAACAACCTCTACATCAAGGTAACTTAAGATAGTATTTTATTAATTGAAGTTTATGTTGATGATATTATTTTTGGAAGTACTGATGACAGGTTAATCCAAAAATTTGCAAAGGACATGCATAATGAATTTGAAATTTCATTACTTGGAGAAATATCCTTCTTTCTAGATCTTCAAATATGTCAAATTAACCAATGAATTTTTATTTCTCAAACCAAGTATATCAAAGAAATGCTAAAGAGGTTCATAATGGAAGATTGCAAAACAATTATCACTCCCATGAAAACGAGTTGCAAGTTGAGCAAAGATGATGATTCAAAATCTACAGATTAGAGACAATACATGTCAATGATTGGTAGCCTACTATATGTGACAACATCCATACTAGATGTAATGTAGACAGTTGGACATGTGACACGAGTTAAGCATGGGTTCTCTTATTCCACAATTAAGCATGGGTTCTCTTACTCCACAAAGTGTCTTCCCATGAGGGCTTTCACCATAAGGGGACCACTTTGGAGTTCATCCATATTTACTTCTTATCAAGCATGACAAAACAATAATGAGTCATATTTACATCAAACAATATTGGGTCCATTACCCAAGCCTTTGTGCTACGGGGTTTTCTTCAAGGGTTGACATCAATGACAACCAACCTTAATCAATAGGTGGTACCACATAGAAAATGGGTTATGGGTGAAGTGTAGCACAACAATCAGGGTGACAAATGGAATCCAATGGGGTAAATCCGAAATAAGGGTGTTGGAAGGGGGTCGGGTCCACACAATTTTTTTTTTTTTTCTTCTGAAAAATGATAGGTATGACTGTGATAAGGGAGAAGAGAGAAATCCAATGGAATATGTTTCAAATAATGGTGCCAATAGGATCCAGACTTTTTTTTTTACTCCTGCAGAGTTATACTCCGATCTGAAGAATACTGCAGTGATGAAATGCCCAAATGATTAACAAGAAGAAATGTGTAGAAATTTCTCAACTCAAATGCAAGAGACACAGTTGTGCCGTAATAGATCTTGTTTGTTCTGTTTTTTTTTTCTATCCCAAGGGTTAGGATTCAAGTTTTCTACAGACAATGGTTTTCCTGTGCCATAGCTCTCTGATATACGTGCGGGGTCCAACAGTATTAATCGGTCCAATATCTCAGGGCACCAACTAAGGAGGCTAGACCATGCCCTTATCTGTACTACCCGACTACCCAGGTACTAGAGATTATCTTCCCGAGTGTTGTTCTTGGTGACACTATAGCATTCAGGTGGCCGATCGGTTTATCCATGGAGGGTTTAAGGAGATCTATGATAATCCGTATACAGGTTTTGTTTGATGCGCTACCACTCAAAGAGGTACCAACAGGGGTTACAAGGGTTGCCAACAGATGTGCACTTAAGTACCAATTTTATTTCCTGCATGTATGAATCCCCGATCACAGTTTTATGTGTATAACAATAGATATCTATAGCTTAAAGATGCCATAATACATCTCTACCCTGACAAACAATTAACCCACAATTTTTTTCCGAGGAAGGTGCTCTGATACCACTTGTAATATTCCAGATATAAAAAAATTTGCAGAACATAAATAAATAGCTAGAAATGGTAGATGAACAACAATATAACCAGAACAACACCAAAATAATACCAAAATGATACTAGAGGAACACCAGAAAGAGCACTTTGATTACTGAGAGAAATTTTCACTTGCTTCTTAGAGGGGGCAACCTCCAGTAGAGCAGAGCTATATTACAATAATATCCAAGAAAAGAGTTCTCATACCCTCGACTCCTATTTATACTAAATATGTCTATCAAAAGAACCATCTAGAGGAATATCCTTCTAGAAGTGAAAGCTTCTATTAGGTCGTCTTACATTAGACTTATTCTTCCTTATTGCTAGGCCTTATTAATATTGACCTTTATTACATGGAAATATATTATTTTACCTACATGAGGGATTAGGTCCCTAACAAATGACGTCTCACCGATATTGGTCACATTATTATATTCATCATGGACACACCTTTCACCAGTTGAATCCATTATACCTGCATTGTTGTATCTCATAACAGTGATGCTCCCTCCCTTTCTCTTTGTTACATTGCTTATTGGCGAGGTTTACCTCTCCATTCCCGACGCACTACCCATTGACAAGTTTCCCTCTCCTGTCGCAAATGCATCAGTGCAAGTATGTCAACCCCTTATTGTTGTAAAGTGCATCAATGACCACCTACTCCCTCTTGCCAATGTTGACTAGGTCAACGTAGCCCACTTTCATCTTGAGGCCTATCTTGTCCCCCTCCCATCTCAGATCCCTTCTTGTTGCATTCATCAGTCAATATCCTTACATTTTCAATGACTAAACTCTCCACGCCTATCTAGACAGTTGGTCAATAATTGTCTATCTCACCTTATTTGCTTCAGATCATAGTCATAATCAAGTTTTAGTGTTACCTAGTGGCTTTCTTCAAACACATGGTTCTAGATTGTTTGCTTTATGTTTCCTGATATTACAACTAAATATTCATTGAAATGCACTTTGGAAGAAATTTGGTCCTTTCAGCTCCTAGATAGTGCTAAGCGCACCGGACGTCAGTTGATATGTAACCCCAGTCTCAATGGGTGGATGAGGATATTGTACATTATAGATGACCCAACAACTGACGAAGTTAAATTTGGGTGAAGCACCAATGAATGCGAGACCCAAACTTTCATTAAAAAATTTCTTTGGGCACAATTTTTCGATGTCCATCAAAGTGAAATTTTCTTCTGGAAACAGATTAGTTATATAATTCATGCCATTAGGATACCAATGCAACTAACATAATCGAATTCTGAGACTCAAAAGTTACAAAATGATCACCCAGGATTTCTAGCCTAGTAAGCATCGATACCCATGACATCCATAGACTACTTGAATGACATATATAGTTGTCTCACTAAAAATGTCTCTTTGCACTCTCCGCATCACAAAAAATGGTACCCTAATCCGATGTTGTATTAGTGTTCTGTTAGCACTAGGAATCACCTTCAGATTGCATGGAAGGCAAGCCCAGTACCCATCAGGTTATATATGGATGTAAGAGTGTTTTAAAGGGTCAAATGGAAAGAGACTCGAAATGATAATGTTCCAACTTAGAAAATAGGGCTAGCATGCACTAGAAATCAAGGTCTTGGATAACTTCAATCAATAATTTGGGAGTAAGCATGAATAGAGGGAAGACTTGAATAAGAGGAATGTAGGGGCTACTGTAGACATTAGGTCTACAATAGCCTAAGGAAGAAAGTTTCTTAACACAAGATATTATTGAACTTAGAAACTAAGGAAGCTAAATAAACATCATGATAATATAATGATCAAACATCCATCATAACATCACCACAATCATTCATGTGAATCATTCAAAGCATGAACATTTAGCATAAGAAGCAAATAAGCTAAAAGAGAAGCTAATTTCTATTAGCCAAAATGCCTTAAGTCCAGTACATATCTAGATCACAATCACTTCATCAAAATATTACAGTCTAAGGGAGCCTTGCTCAACCATCTGAACCTACCAAAGCAATTGATCTATCTATTTATAAAAAAATGGAGGCAACAGCTGGAGGTACGAGTTGGCCTTCTTCCCTTGAAAATCTCTAAACATTTATTTGATCTAACAACTTATCTAACAACCTATGTGTTGGCCCTTGGGTATGGAATCAAGAGAAGATCAAGGAAGAGGAGGTAAAATGCGAACTTCACGGGAGACACAGTGATTGTTACTGGGTCGAAGTAAGCAAAAGAGAAGAAAAGAAGCAACGAAGCCCAAGAAAGCTAGCCGTTGGATGAGGAGATCAGGGATGATAGATAAGCAAGGTATATGGATTAAGGACAACTCAGATAGCAGGAAAAGCCACCATTAGCACTACGTGGGAAGAAAGGAGAGACAGGCTGGCGAAGCCCAGGAAAAGAGGGTCAAGTTGACCTAGGGTTTCAGACACCTAGGGTTTGTATATCTAGGGTTTTGACACATAGGTCTCAACCTAAGGATGTTGGTGAGGGACTATATTGTATATATAGAGTTCGAGAGGACCTAGGTCGGGTCGGTAATGTTGTTGAGCATTGTTATTGATTGTTGTGCATTGGGAGAATATTGTATTGTGAGTGAGAGAAGTGTTGAGAGTAAAAGCCTTCTGGCATTGTAATATCTTCAGCTAGGTGCGAAGATCAAGTCCTGCAGATGGGTGCGCAGGAGGGGGAGAGAAAGATAGAAGAAGAAGAAGATATGTTAGTAGAGAGCATAGATAAGAATTGTAAGCTTTACCTTAATATATCATAAGCACAGTTCTGTGGACGTAGCCCTAGGGAGAGGGTGAACCATGTATATCTGGTGTTATGTGTGTATGATTGATGCTTTATCTTTGTCTTTGATATACTCTTATTTCATTATTGTATTAGATTATATCTATATAATGTGGAGTAGATTTTAGTGATAAGTGAGCTAGGTATACTGTATTGTATTGTGTTAAGTGTTGGCACAGGGGAAGACCCATGGTTCAACGCTCAATAGTGCACCAACAAAGCCCTAACTACCGACCCTTTCAGAAACACCTGTGAAGCAGATGAAGTCTCGCTTGAGGTAGAGGTAGGGGTGGTTGAAAGACTCAGGTGTCTGAAACCTTAGTTGGGACACACATTTGTGATTATATCCTTTACAGAGCACTTAGCACCATTCATTCATCACTTATTCACCCTTACTTCGCAGATAAGACAAAACATCGCAGGACTTGCTCAGGTATAATATATTTCAGTGCTTAGCAACAACAAAACATATTAGATCCTGTAGATCAGCACTAAGCATCCTCATACACATAAGATATACTATTCATATACATCTAGTGAATCACAAAGCATAAGCAAATCTATCTAATCATGGAATAACACTTATCAAGATAGTGAAAACACAAGAAAGAAAAAACACAAAGCATGACACACAGGTTTACGTGGTTCACCCCCACCCTAGGGCTACATCCAAAAAGTCTTCTTCTTCTTTATTAGCTTCGGTCAATTTGATTACAACATAGAGCTCAACTTGTACTTTGCATAGGATAGGAGATTTGCGAGCACCTCACCAGATCCTCCTTCCCGAAGTAGATCTAGCACAGAGCCTTCTTTCAATCTGTGCACTCATCACTTACAACACTTGCACTCAGGTCTGCAAGCCTCTTACAATCATGCACAGAGAATTTACATTTGATCACACAAATCTAATTACTAGCACTAAGACATCGACTCTTCTTACATTTCCTAGCTACTTATTTATACTTTACAACATAGGCCTAAACATGGGTAAACCCATGGGCCGACGTCCCTTTCCCATTACATTAACCCAAAACCGTAAAAGGGCCCCAAAAGTGGGCCGAGAACCCATGATCTCTGCTTCACCTGATGCTCCATCTTTGACAGGGTGTCGATGTCCAAAACCGGTCAAATATGACCAAGTGTTCCTCAAAACTTGGTCAAGGGCCAAAAGGCCCCCAACACTCACCTGTGACTCATCCGCTTTGAATATCTCAATCTTGCCTCGAGCTGCTTCGACCTACTGCAGTGCGACAACCTCTTGCTCAGTGAACTCCTGGATCACTGTGTCGTTTACTAGTCCTTCCATGCACTGTTCTGCAGTGATGAAAAATTGTTCAAGCTCGGCTGCCTGGCTCTCAACTTCAGTGAACAGGTGGCATGATTTCTCTTGGAGGGGTTGAAGTCATTGAGAGACTTCCATCACTTTACTTTGCATCATGTGTACCTATTGTTGGGCGGTGCGTTGTTCTAGAAATCGCTTCGTTCTCTCGACTGGGGTCAAGGCCTTCAGCTGCACCTGTAGCATATCTGGATGTTGCTTTGCTTCTTGGAGTTGTGCTTCTAATATATGCAATTCTGGGTTTTCTATGAGGTTCTCATAAGTCTAGGTGCTTCTAGAACTCAACTGCTTACATTCCAAAGCCAAGGTTTTTAATCTGTCAATTGCACTATGGGCAGTTTCCACCCTTAGCTCTCTTACTTCTTGTGGAGTCTCGGGCACGGTACGAAGTTCCAGATCTGTGATGCATTGCTAAAGTTGTTGGATTACTTCTTCAAGTTGTGCCACCTGTTGTGGGACACGTTCTTCAATTTTCAATTCAATGACCGTCACATAGTGAAGTGCTCTGTGAATTCTTTCCTGTATTTCAAGTTTCTCTGCTAGCAACTGGCCCTTGCTCTGTTGTAATTGTGCTTTTTCCTCCTCCCACTTCGCTTGTAAGGAAAGTTTCTCCTATTCTACCTTCCTTTGTTGTACTATAAGTGCACTCTGTACCTGTGCCAAAGCCTGGGTGGCTTGTGCTGTGTCTTCTTGGGCTCGTCGAAGGCGAACTTCGACTTTCTCGGTGATCTGGCATAATTGGGTGGGCTCATCAGTTGTCTTGTTGTTTCAATTGTCAAGGGCTTCGTAGAAACTACTCTGATGGACTGGAGTTCCTACTGTACTTCTTGAAGTTCACCCTTGATTTGGCTAAATACCTCCTCCTACTTCGCTTCTTGCTTTTCTGTGATATCTAGTGAGGCATCAGTCAGCGCAGCGATCAAGAAGTCGAAGTCATCTTATGTCAGGGTGGTCTTAAATGTAGTCTAGGTGGCCTTATATTTATTTCGGGATGAGGGCTTTGGTGGGGTAATATTCCTTTTCTTGGAGGGTTCCTCCTCCTCTCTAGGCGGAGTAACCTCACCTTTGTTTTTCTCAACTTCTGTGCCACCTAGTTCTTCACCATCACCTCCCTTCACAGGTGAGATCGAAGTAGTCTTCATGGATGTGCTATGGATATCTTGAACTTCCACATCCTTCTTAGTCTTGTGCGGTCCAGGTGTATCCGGCATAGCTTTAGGGCTATCCACGTCGGACATATCTGCGGGGTCTGTTGGAACAAGGAGGTCCACCGAACATTCCTTGGTAATCTGTGTTAGGATATTTAGACACTTAAGAGTTAGTTAAGATCTACTTGGTCTAATATGTTGTTAGGTAAAAGTGTGTTTCTTTAGTATGCATTATTGTGCATTTGTAGTTAGGAAATCCGACGGTCACGATATGTTCCCGACATAGAGCGATCTAACGGTTCATACTCTCCTCGATATTAATGGCCATTGATCCATGGCTTAGCACCCCATTGGTCCATGATCTCTATTTAAAGAGAATGGAGGGTCATTTTCCAATGATTGATTATGAGAAACTCTCTTGTAAAATCTCTCTGTAATCTTTTTCTTTGCATTAATAAACTTCTCCAAGTGGTCGCGTTGGCTGGGGCCATGGATGTTTCCCCGTAGGGGTTTTACCACGTGAAAATATCGGTGTGTTGATCTTTGATCTGGTTATGTGAGTGTTTAATAAAGGTGTTCATCCTGTGTTGGAATACCTGTGTTGTCGAACATGGTATCAGAGCCTGTTTGAAGACCCGCTCCTGTTGTAGATCGAGATTGTAAAGACGAGTTGTCTCATCTCCATTTTTTGGCATTTATGTACATTTCTGGGCTAAGAGGATTGTTCCATTGCATCCGGAGCACTTATTTCATTCAGGAACACTTTCCGTTTCACTCGAAAAGGTTTCTGTTTGCCCAAGATACGACCATTACAGTCAGATCCGGAGGTATAAAGTCTGAATACGCATTTTTTTTTAAATTTTTGCAAAGTTTTGATTTTATTTCGGTTTGTATTTTTTATTTCTGGGCTGCTACTCTTTTAGATCTGCGTATTCTCTTTTCCCTATGCCTTGTGTGATTTCGGAAAATCAAAAACATATAGGAAAAGGTGCATCTTCCGGGTAAGCTAACCGAGATCTAACCCTTGTTGTCATCGAGAAGTGAAATTTTTTTCTTGTGTGAAAAGAGTTTTTTTGGAGCATGCTCTCCAACAACAACAACAACAACAACAACCCCAATCCTCCTTCTGAACATTACAATATGTTTTGCTAGACCATTTGGTTAAAACTTGCCTTATTAAGTAAGAGGT
>ML804933.1:0-17836 GCA_009831015.1 Picea engelmannii | reverse complement strand
TGTTAGGATATTTAGACACTTAGGAGTTAGTTAAGATCTACTTGGTCTAATATGTCGTTAGGTAAAAGTGTGTTTCTTTAGTATGCATTAGTGTGCATTTGTAGTTAGGAAATCCGACGGTCACGATATGTTCTCGACATAGATTGATTCGATGGTTCATACTCTCCTCATTCTTAATGGCCATTGATCCGTGGCTTAACACCCGATTGGTCCATGATCTCTATTTAAAGAGCATGGAGGGTCATTTGTCGATGATCGATTGTGAGAAACTCTCTTGTAAAATCTCTCTGTAATCTTTTTCTTTGCATTAATAAACTGTTCCAAGTGGTCGTGTTGGCTGGGGCCGTGGATGTTTCCCTGTAGGGGTTTTACCACATGAAAATATCGGTGTGTTGATATTTGATTTGGTTATGTGAGTGGTTACTGAAGGTGTTCGTCCTCTATTGGAATACATGTGTTGTCAAACAATCTGCTCCAAGTCTTCTTCTGTCAACTTATAGTATTACTGGAGTTGTTGTTTGTGCTCATAAGCGTGAACTATGATATAGGTGAAGTGGCAGTCTGTGTTGAATTTGATCAAAGGTATAAACCTATGAAGTGTGTTTGGTGTGATGTGCAGTGTATACTGGATTTCATTCTTCAATTGATTGTAATAAGCGTGGAAGATGACATTGGGCTGCCACTTCTTGTTCATGTCATTGGAGTACCACAACGTACAGAACTTCACGGCCAGTGGTTCAAAGGGTTCTATCTCCAGAAAAGTGGCACCTTCTGGTAGCTCCCAAGCGATGAAAGCGATGAGTATGAGCAACCAACTAAATTGGAACTCATACCCTTGGTCTTGTGCTTGTTTGCAATGAAGCTCTAGTTGATTTATAAGGTACTTTGCCCAGTTCATTTGTAGTCCCTCCGCACACTTCCCTGCAAGGTCAACTACAAATCCAGTCACCTGTGTGGGTCTAATTTTGCAGACTAACTTCCCTGCGATCATCTGGCAATTGAGGCGCACTGCTACATTCTCGATGGAGGCTACCTTGTATCCTCACGTTCCCTTCTCTACATCGCCATATGTGTCTTTTATTCACTGGGTGAGAGTACGATTTGCAGTCTTTCCAGGGTAAAAATTTTGTGGGTTAGGGCCCTACATGCTTAGCCCTATGATCCGATTGATTAGAATCGGATCCACTGTGATGCGGTGGTCCAAGCATAAGTATCCTCTGTGGTAGCAGGACAATAAAAATCTGACGCATGCATTCACTTCCTGATGCCTCCCGAAATGTGGAATCTTCATTACATTGAGGAGGGTTGACTTCATGAGGTTATGGGTCCATTGCTGAGGGACAATATTTGGGTTCCTTCCTTTTGTGATAGTTAAGTACTTTTGCAGGGCTAGCATACTGTAAACCTTGTGATCTCCAAGGTTAAAATCACTAAATTTTAGCGATGTGAGCTTATCCTGGTCAGCATGAACTGTGCGCACCCCTTTCGGGGGGTACACAGTGACCACAACATAGTCAAAGTCTCTGGGTATAGTGTCTCGATTCACTGTGCCACTTAGTGGTGAGATATACTTAGGCAAGATACTTGGTATTATCTTCACAGTGGCGAAGTCATTTTCGAGCTTAGATCATCTTTCTGAAGGCAGTCGGGATGGTCCTTCTCAAGCAGTGGAGGGGGAAGCTGGCAATTCTTCTGAGGATGATGCATGTGCACCTGTAGACATTCCTCGCTCTGACATGACTCTCTCAGTCATTAAGTCAATTAAAACTTCTTCAACAATTTTCTCAGTAGCACTGAGCTCATCTGACATACAAGCTTGGGTCAGCTAGTTCAGGTGCGAAGGGAATTCAGAGACTACAATGAATAGTATGGGAACAAGGCAATGATCTCAGGGTGAGTTAATCTCAGGTTTTGTGCTCAAATTCTCACTTAGTAGAAAGTATTCTCGGTACGTGGTGCGATGGAATAAGTAGGGAAACTTAGTAACGGTTTGTTGGCAATGGTTATGATCCTTCATTAACTCATGTTCGACCCATTATGGCACATTTCAATGGTTGGATGGTGAACCTTTATTGCTTTTTTGCCCGTTCGGAGCGGCAGTCGAATGGATATATTGGCCCTAATGGCTATATTTCTTCATCATGTCAAAGTACTCTATGTCATTGTTCTGATATCTTAGCGAAGTTCCAATTCTGCAATTTTTCTGTCTGCGAAGTATCCTCTAGAACCTCTTGTAACCTTACAGTATTATCCCTTTTCTTTCTTAACTTTCTATCTTTCTTCCCAGTGAGCTTTGTCTCAGTAATGCTTTTACCATTCTGATGCTTATCTTCTATGGTCTTAGTTACTTCACGTTGTTGATAGTCTCTCCTAGGGTTCCTGGATAATACTTCTTCTGTATCAAAAATAGGTAACTCAATCTTCTATGGATCCTCTAGTGTTCTCTTAGCCTCAACATCAGAGTTTCTAGTATTAAATATCTGTGATCTGCTCTTCTGTTCTTCAATCAAGTGCGCATTCCTTCTGGTCATAATTTTTTTTAACTCTTGCTTCTTCTATTCCAAAACTGCTTCTTCCTCTTTTCATCTGGCGTGTTCTCTATCAATACAAGGTTTTCCTATGAGCATGGTAAATGGGGCACTGTCTTCAACAAATTTAATAATCTCAAAGTATTCCTCTATCGAAGTTCCATTGACAGTCATAGGTATTCGGGTGATCCTTCCACATATGTTTACTAACTTTCCTTTGAATAAACTTGTTCCTCCTAGGGAAGGGATCATGGTAGGCTTTCCTATAGCTTCCCAAGTTCTTTCTGGCATAATCTTCACTTGTGTTTCTTCATCTAGAATACGGTCAATGTCGAAGTCCCCTATTCTTGCTTCGACTTGCTCCTTTTGTTTGAAGATCTTTGATATCCTAACATGTCGGTGGTCATTCAAGGTGTCTTTCATCTGTAGCAATATCTTTTTTTATTCCTTATGAGTTTCTACTATTTCTGGATCTTCCTTAGGGTTTTCTTCATTCAGATTCATTCTTTCAAGCTTAGAAATCATTCTAGAGAAATCCAACACTTCATAGTCCAAAGCTTTGCAACAAAGACAACTAGGTCTTCCACGAGGGCATTCCTTAGCAAGATGTCTGAGTCTTCTGCAACTATAATAGAGGGTTAACCCTCTCTTTCGTTTAAATGTTCCCCAACTTCTTCTGTACTACGCACCGGGATCGTGGTAGCTAACCTGCACAAAACTCTTTCTAGGATCCTGCATCCACTTGTTAGTCCAGACGTTATTTCTATGCATAGGTATAACATATCTATCATTATACTTATCAAATCTATTCATATCAAACTTTCTTTCATCTATTAATGCCCTAGTTTTGAAGCTAGGATAGAATCTATCAAACATACCTAGATCCATGCTTTAGAAACAAAAAATTTCACTTATCTTACTTCTACAAAGCACAGAGCTTTCAGATCTAAACACTTTTGACTATTTTTACCTTTATTAGAGCATAGAGCTTACAGATCTTACCTCTTTTCTGCAGATTTGACTTCTTTCTTTCAGAAATTTCCACTTTTACTTTTCTTAGAGCACAGAGCGTTCAAATCTCGCTTCTTTTCTTTGGATCTGATCTTCCTTTCTCCAGATCTGACCTTATTCCTGGCACAAAGCTTCATAGGTCGAGTAAAAATCTATGCACTAGGGAAACAGATCTTCGCATAGAGCTTTCTTTTGCACAAAATTTCTTCTCCCTCAGTTCCCAATAATCACAGTTTCAGGTCCCGGCAACGGAACCATTTGTTGGCACAGGGGCAAACCCAAGGTTCAACTCTCAAGAGCGCACCAAAAAAACCCTAACTACCGACCCTTTCGGCAACACATACGAAGTAGATGAAGTCTCACCCAAGGTAGAGGCAGGGGTGGTTGCAAGACTCAAGTGTTTGCAACCTTAGTTGGGACACAAATCTGTGATTATATCCTTTATAGAGAAATTAGCACTGTTCATTCATCACTTATTCACACTTATTGTACTTCGCAGATAAGACAAAACATCGCAGGACTTGCTCAGATATAAGATATTTCAGTGCTTAGCAACAACAAAACATATTAGATCATGTAGATCAACACTAAGCATCCTCATACACATCAGATATACTATTCATATACATCTAGTGAATCACAAAGCATAATAAAATCTATCTAATCATGGAATAGCACTTAGCAAGATAGTGAAAACACAAGAAATCAATAGCACAAAGCATGACACACAGGTTTACGTGGTTCACCCCCACCCAGGGGCTACGTCCACAAAGTCTTATTTTCTTTATTATCTTTGGTCAATCTGAATACAACATAGATCTCAACTTGTACTCTGCATAGGAAAGGAGATCTGCGCGCACCTCGCCAGATCCTCCTTCCCCGAGTAGATCTAGCACAAAGCCTTCTTGCAATCCGTGTTGGCATGTTTTACAGGCAGTGTATGCTTGTCATTGATAGAAAGTATAAAAGAAATGATGGCTTGAGTACAACAACAATGATTAGAAACACAGTGATAATCGGGGAAGAGCAGCAACCGTGATTGTTGGATCAACAATTTAGAATTCTCGATGGCTGTCATATCTCAATGTAGACAAGAAGAGAATGCTAAAGAGGAGGATAGATCTCAAGCATTAGATCCAAGCAGGACACATGGTGAAAGATCATCATTTTGCTGACTGGAGAGCCAAAGGAATGGGGTTCCCTAACCTGTTGAATTCATGAAATGCGAAACCCCGAAGTAAACTCCATTTCATAGTTTCGGAGATCGAGAGTTCGAGATGTCAAAGAATATTAACCAAAGGAATTCTGAAATTTTGATATGTGAAATCGTGACTTAATCTGAGCCGTCAGATCAAGGTTTGATCTGGACCGTTGATCCCAGTCCATTTCAGAGTTTCACGGATTGAGAGTTGGAGATGTCAAAGCATATTAACCATAGGAATTCCGAAATTGCGATATGCGAAATCATGACTTAATCACAGCCGTCAGATCAAGATGTGATCTGGACCATTGATCTGACTCCATTTTGGAGTTTCGCAGATCGGGACTTTGAAGTGACAAGAACACTGAACATCAATAATGTCGAAATCATGAAATGATCTGAGCCGTCAGATCAAGTGTTGATCGGGACCATTGATCCCATGCCATTTTGGGGATCGCGACTTGGAGAGTCGAGATGCCTCATCTCCAGATTCATGAAATGCGAAATCGTGAAAGTGCCTTATGCATAAGGTTGTGGTCACATCCCTTGGTCACATCAGCGAAAGATGGAGGAAAGTGCTATAGCAACCAAGCTTCTTTTCGGGGATCGCGACTGGGAATTTTGAGACACATGGTCACACGAATGCCGAATGTCGAAATGACGAAATGAATGCAAGATCCCATGGAATCAATCCAACAGTGCAAGTGAATTTGAACAAGATCAGAGGGCTACTGTAGCATGACACAGTGTAATTTCCAGAAACCACTGATGGTTTCTGCCAGAGGACTCGAAGACACTTCGGGATGATTGACAGAGGAGGTGAAGAGTCTCTGTGAATATTCAAGAGGTATGAAGATGTTCATGGAGGCGATTGACAGCTGGATGAGCATTGAGGCCTGTAACTGGAACAGAGAAGGTGAGATCGACCGTCACAGAGAAGACGAAGAGTCTCAAACTGCCAGAGAGGCTGAGAAATCTAGACAAAACACCCAGTGATGCTGAACGCGTGGAGAAAAAAACCAAAGAAGTTGAAGAGTCACAATGATGATGAGGGAAAGCACTTGAGATGTGGAGGAGATTTGTGGGGTGTGAGCATGCAGAGGTAGGGAAAATATTGCATGCACAAGGAGCACAGGGACTATAATAAGGTGGAACAAAGAAGAGATTAGTGTGGTTGTCGCGGTGTAGGAGAATTCAGGTGTGTACAAGGAGGCATAACGCAGGAGCAGAAATGAACAGTTGAGGAATGGTGCATTGAAGGGATATGGAGCATAGAGCATAAAAGGCAGAAGAGCAGAAAGTGTTAGAGGTGTGTAGAAGACACTGATGGAGACAGGGCAGAGCAGTGTAACAGAAAAACGACAGGGCTGGTAAGCCGTTGAATAATTTTATATCGCTGTAATAAGTTTTAGTAAAAAAGAATTTATAATTCAGGGTGGTTGGGAGGTGATAGGGAGGACTAGTGTCCTCAAATGTTCAAGTGAGTGCTTGAACATAGGGAGTTGGTGCTTCCTTCTAATTGGTGCTAGAGAAACCAGGGAGTTGGTGCTTCCTTCTAGTTGGTGCTAGAGAAACCAGGGAGTTGGTGCTTCCTTCTACTTGGTGCTAGAGAAACCAGGGAGTTGGTGCTTCCTTCTAGTTGGTGCTAGATAAACCAGGGGGTTGGTGCTTCCTTCTAGTGGGTGCTAGAGAAAAATAGAGAGTTGGTGCTCTCAACAAGTTGTAGCTTGCAAAAACAGAGGTTGTAGCCTCACAATGAGTTGGTGCTCATATGTATGATAATGTAAAGAGTTTAGATAATACTTATCATATAAAGAAAAAGATGTTTTTACCCTGTATGGGTTTCCTCGGGAATTATCTGTCTCTGTGTTTCTCATATATGTGACTGACATTGAATGTGCCTTTGTTTATTTCCCATTATTGTGATCATCATTGAGTGCCCTGTAAAGATTTTAAAAGAAGCATAATTGTTTAAGCACAGTAACAATTGATTCACACCCCCCTCTCAGTTGTCCAACAATCCGTGCACTCATCACTTACAACACTTGCACTCAGGTCTGCAAGCCTCTTACAATCATGCACAAAACATTTACATTCAATCACATAAATCTAATTACTAGCACTAAGCCATCGACTCTTCTTACATTGCCTAGCTACTTATTTATACTTTACAACATAGGCCTAAACATGGGTAAACCCATGGGCTGACATCCCTTTCCCATTACATTAAACCAAAACCCTAAAAGGGCCCCAAAATTGGGTTGAGATCCCATGATCTCTGCTTTGCCTGGCACTCCATCTTTGACAGGGTGTCGATGTCCAAAATCGATCAAATTTGACCAAGTGTTCCTCAAAACTTGGTCAAGGGCCAACATTAAGATCCACTTGATATTCCCCCAGTTGTAGACATCTCTGTCCTACAACCCCCCATAGCTACTTCGGGTGAGACTGCATCTGCTTCACAGGTGTTGCTGAAAGGGCCAATAGTTAAGGCTTGTTGGTGTGCTCTTAGAGTGAAACTTGGGTCTACCCTTGTGCCAACAAATGGTTCTGTTGTCGGGACCAGAATCTTCATGAGGGAATGTCAAGGTGGTTCCCATTGAAGACAAAGATTCAAAAGTGGATAGAAGATCAAGAGAGGGACTTCGTTGAAGCCAAAAACAAGAGCCCTAAGTTGAGTACTGAAGATTGGCTACAAAGATACATTTTCACTGACATCCACGAGATCTTATTTAGAGGAATCCATCAGGAGTTGTTTGAGTGGTTGGCTAGCTTAGCTAATACCCAGTTCGAGATCAGATCTAGAACCCCTGTGGTTTGGACGTCGGCACTGATCCAAAAGGTCAAAAGAGTCGAAAACACTGTTTCTAGAGCAGTAGATTGTTGGTTTGATAGTACCATTGGAGGGTATATCAATGAATTTGTTGTTGACAGAGTAGAATCGTATAGACAAGCTGAGAGATACTTTTTCAAAGGACCCAGAGGGAAAATTTTTCATTTTCTGAAGTTAAGAATCAAGATGCTCTTGCATGAAAACCACATCTTGAAGATATAGTAGACTAGCTAGATCTGAAAATGTTGATGTTTAGGAATTCAGATAGCGACATCGACACAAAGGCGGGACATACGCGCAGTGGAAGAGTATTTTGAGGGGTTCACCTTGAGAACCTCTTTAAGAAAAAATATGGAGAAGAGGGTTTCTACAGTGGAGAAGAGGCAGATCTAATAGACGAAGAACGTCCAGAACCCTCTAGGCCAGAGGAAGGAATAACTAAAGAACTTTTCTAGGACGATCCATAAAACTCAGGAACTACACAAACTGTTGAATTAAGTATCATTAAACCTCTTGTTGTTTCAACAACACTAGGCAATCAGAGTAATCAGATTCATTAGAGTCCTCAGAGTGTTACTACTAGCAGTTCAGCATCTACTTAGACATGAAACCTAGGTAGCTCTATGGAAGATGAGATGAGGTTCCCTATCTTTAGAGGGGATGGATCTGAAGACCCAGATCAACACTGGTTCCTGCGTGAAGCTGTGTGGAATATTAAGAATTTCACTGATGAGGATGTCAAAAGAACCCATTTCATCACTACTCTTAGAGATCACGCACCGAGATGGTACATGAAGCTTGTCCAAGGAATTGCACAACCCCAACCATTGAATGAGATCAAGAATGTGTTGATTGAAGAATTCAAGAAACCCAAATCAGAGTCACAATGTATTACAGAGCTGAAGGAGATCAAACAAAAGGTTGTCGAACCTGTCTGGGAATTCGATCAAAGATTCAGACCTTAACAGGTCGATTAACTTTTAAGATCCTAGATGAACAGAACAAAGAATGGTTCATCGTTGCATTTTTACCCCACATCAGAGTTCCTCTGATGCAACATAAAATTGC
This sequence comes from Picea engelmannii, assembly GCA_009831015.1. NCBI lineage: Eukaryota > Viridiplantae > Streptophyta > Pinopsida > Pinales > Pinaceae > Picea > Picea engelmannii. Next base: position 9,195 of record ML804933.1, on the reverse strand, counting down.
TTCACAGTCTGAGGCACTGGAGATCACCATGAAGCTTGAATCAACCCCTATGGGAGAATCCAACTCAGGTATGAGCCAGATATTGGGCCAACTGACTAGTTTGTCTTTACAGGTCGAAGACATAAAAAAGGATAAGGGAAAGGACAAAAGAGAAGACATATGGTGTGTCAGATGCAGATCAGAGGGCCATGATAAGGAACAATGCCCTATATTTCATGAATATTTGGCCTTAGGAGCTCCAAGCCCCTTGAAGCAAGTTACATTTCCATGGTGTGAAGTATGCAGAAACCGACATCACCTTGGTGAGTGCTATTACATGAAAAAGTATGTTCAGACACCTGCAAATCTATATTTCACCTTCTGTAAGTTAGTAGGGCATGATGATAGAGACTGTAGGGCCTATGACCTCATGCATGAAAGGCCAAGAGATGTATACAAGATCCAAGGTGAAGTACAACAAGAAGGAAAAACTACACAGTACAACTCCCTGGGAAGAGGAAACTTCAATCCTTGCGGTGGATACAAAATACAAGGACGAGGAGGAGGAATGGACCGAGGCCGAGGACATATAATTTTTTATAACTACATGCAACTAGGACATCTAGCAAGGGATTGTCTTTACAGGTCGAAGACATAAAAAAGGATAAGGGAAAGGACAAAAGAGAAGACATATGGTGTGTTAGATGCATATCAGAGGGCCATGATAAGGATCAATGCCCTGTATTTCATGAATATTTGGCCTCAGGAGCTACAAGCCCCTTGAAGCAAGTCACATTTCCATGGTGCGAAGTATGCAGAAACCGACATCGCCTTGGTGAGTGCTATTACATGCAGAAGTATGTTCAGACACCTGCAAACCTATATTTCACCTTCTGTAAGTCAGTAGGGCATGATGATAGAGACTGTAGGGCCTATGACCTCATGCATGAAAGGCCAAGAGATGTATACAAGATCCAAGGTGAAGTACAACAAGAAGGAAACACTACACATTACAATTCCCTGGGAAGAGGAAACTTCAATCCTTGTGGTGGATACAAAGGACAAGGACGAGGAGGAGGAATGGACCGAGGCCAAGGACATATAATTTGTTATAACTACACACAACCAGGACATCTAGCAAGGGATTGTCAGAACCCTTGTACTACTTGCAATTATTGCAATTCTTTTGAACATGTTATAGAAGATTGCCCTATGTTGTTGGCTAAGCTTCAAGAAAAATGAGGACCTCAACAGAACCCACAAGTGCAGTTGATATATGTTGAACCTCGCAGAGAAGACTCGAGAGTCACTATTATTACTTGAGGAGGCGCTATTACAAGAGAATATAGAGTGACCCAGGGAAAGACTACAAAAGACTCAAGAATCAGAAAATCTGCAGAGAAGACTCAAACTTTTGATGCCAAGAAAGAAAGATGAACATTTGAATATGCAAGGAAAGAATTCAGAAGAGATCAAGGCTCATCATTAAGAACATGGACATAAGTAAGAGAATATGGAATGCCACCTGTATACGATCAGTCTGCTTCACCGAGAGAGGGAAAAGAGGTAAGCAAGCTCATGGAATTTCTATATACTTGTATTAAGCTAATCTAGGATGAAAACGCTGTAAGGGAACTTTAGACTTTAATCAAGCAATATGAGCTAGGAAAGATAGACCCCTTGCTGAATAGGGAAGTACACCAAATTGGGAAAAGGAGAAGGACAAACAAAGAATTACACTTGAATGATCAGATAGGAGAGTGATATGAAAATAGTGGGCTGACTTGTTATGCTATGCAAGCACCCTCTACTTCATTAAAATAAAATTTTCAGGACCTTTCTCAATGTGTTAAAATATGCAAGATAAATCATGTGCCAAGTTTATGCATCTTGTTTTACATGTTCATGTGTGAGATATTTGTAAGATTAATTATGTTGTTTTCATAAATATAACAGCAAAATTAACTTGCAACAAATAATAACCAGCAAACACTCACAACAAGAACAAGATGATAAAGGAGTTCACCCCTCTCTGGGCTACATCTCCTTGAGCCTCCATCAATGGACTTGGCTCTCTGGGATTAATTTGTCAAAAATTCTTTTACAAGCTACTTCTCAACTCCAATGGAAAAACTAACTGTACCATTGGGTTCAGAATACATAAAAACCCCAAACTTGACTAATAGAACTCTGAAAACGGATCATGGCTCATCCGGGCATGACCTCTTCTACATGTGGCCTTGATCTTCCCTGAGATTCCTTGTGGAAAAAACACCTGTAAAATTCCTCAAAATCCTATGAAACCTATCCCAATGTGTTCAGAGCATAACAATTATCCAAAAATGACTATTCAATCAGAGAAAATAGACTTGTGCTCATCTGAGCATGACCTCAATCAATGAGGGCTTCAAGCTCCCTAGAGCTCTCTGAAACTTAAATGGTGAAAAAACTACAAAAGAAGTCTTCATATGGATTTGAAAATAGTGTCAATGGATTTATAATGTCCAAAAATCCCTAGCTAGGCTTTTACAGCACCTCATTTGGCCAAAAAATGAAGAAGATAGGCCTCCTGCCATTTTCTTCCTTCAAGCTTGTTGTCTCTGGTTCGCCAAAATGCACCTCTGTGTGGCCAACCTAGCACACACTCTCAAACTCGTGCTAAAACCTAGCACACATGCATAACCATAAAATGGGCGAAACTGTAAGACAGTTAGGGCGCGCCCAGCCCCTAACCGCCAATACCATGGGCATATGGTCCATGTGACCTCACGCTCAAACAAAAAGGGCTAAAACCCAAAGCAAATAGTTATGCACCAAGTGTCGGGTGTATGGTTAAACCGTTCAAACTCCCGCGCACAAAAAACCCATCGGTCATATGTAATGCTAACATAACTGCAGGCTAACCGTTTGAAAAATCTGAATTCACGCCAAAGCTTCGCGTGTGGTCACATGTTAAAACACATAAAATCAGGGGCTGGGGCTAAGCCCCAGCTCGACCCCCACGCCAAACCACACATAGCTCAAATTCAAATAAATTATAAATCAAATATATAATAAGTACTAATGCATGGTGCATTGGCAGGGTGGACTTTTCAATGGCTATGCCACATTAGGGGAGGTCCGGGGTTCGATCCCCACGGACTCCATAATATTTTAAACAACCAAACCAACAACAGGGTGCCACGTGGCATCCCACGACTGGGCCACGTGGCACCAAACCACTTGCCAAAATGATTCCGTGTGTCACAATAGGATTCATCCAAAATCTGCCAATCGATGAATGCCACATCACCAACTACCACCTCGGTGTACGGATGTGCCATGTAATTGTACGACCTCTGCCACATCAGCATCCGTACGGACTATACGGACTGTACAGTCAGCACATTTGTTTTTGCATGTTTGACGATTCGAACAGAACGCGATATCTCACTCATTCGAAGTCCGTTTGAACCCAAACGAGTTGCGTTGAGTTTGTGACAATGAGTGTTATGCACCCATTCATTTTGAGGCAATTCCAAGAACTTTGATTTTTGAGCAAAATTTTGACCCCTGGTCCAGATTTTGATCATGCCTTCCCATTGAAAGGCTTTTGGACCCACAAAAGCTTATGATTATCTGTCTGAGATTCAATACTCTTCTGCTTCCAAGTTCTATCAACTGATTCTACTTGAAAAGTCTTTTTGAAAATCACCTGGATACCTTGACATGCCTTGCACTACAACTGGCTATGTCCCTCAACCACTGTTCTCTGGCTGTTGACCCACTGTTCTCTTTGTGCTTCGAAGACTGCCAACCTTCCCATTGAGAATCAAGTCCCTCTTGCATACTCTTTGGCGTCAACACAATTCACTCTCCAATGGCTGCAAAAACTTTCCCGCGACATCTTGTCACAAACCAAGAAAACCATCAATCTTGAAAACAATTTATACAAGACTAAAAATGATGCCAACAAAGTCTTTTTCTCTTCAAGCAAACGGTCGCATCTTGTACTTCATCAAAGCACATGGATTTTTCTTGGATCTTGGTGTACTCAAAAATTGACTTACAAGCCAGCAAACACCATCGACTAAACACAAATCGAAAAACATGATCGACACAACATAGTCGTCAAGACAACATCAACACAAGCCGAGACTCATTTGGAACATATTGACCTTCCCAAAATGACAAGTTGACATTCATGATACACAATCATGTTACAATCATGAGTCATTCATGATGAACTATCACCAGGTTCACTGTTTACACACACACGAAAACACATGTATGTGCATAGCTCTTCAACTCTCCTTCAAGTACAAACTTAATTACATAAACCTGAAACATGTGGGTACATAGGAGCTGAATATGAAAAAGACATATGGCTGTAACAAGTGAACATCATACCCCTCTTTTACATCCTCCTGGCGAAGTTGTGCAACAACAAGAATGCCTTCAAACGAATTGCATTCACATGCAACTTGCATCATACAAGTTATGATAAATCGCTGCAACTTGTCATGCTTTCAACATAAATGCATACATAAGGCTGGAATATGCATCTTCAAACCAAGAAATGCAAGCCTTACTTTCTCAAGAAATCTAACCATTTCTTACCAAGCCAACTCAATGGTGAATTTTTCTGCTGAAAATCGTCTTCTTGTGAATCATCTTGACTCACATCAATGATGGAATCTCCTCTTCCATTCTTGACAATCTCTTTATCCATCTGCTTCTTGTGTTGTGGATGAGTGGTTGGATGCAATGTCCAACATTGGTCAATGAGATGACCCCTCTTTTGCATCCTCTTTTCAAGTTACCTTTGCTTGTAAAGTTTCCTGAAAGTGGTCAATCTTTTCCAACATTTGAAATATGATGGTTATATAAACCACAATATGTACATGGATTTTTTCTTCCATTTTTACATGCAAATTTATCATTCTTAACATAATCAAAAGAAACTGAATGATAGGCTGAATTATGCCTTGAACATTCAACTTTATCGCTTCTTTGAGGAGGTGAATTTGAAGAGTTACAAGCTCTCCTTTGAAGACCAACAACAATGTTCTTGTTCTCATCGCTGTCACAACTCTTTCATTTCACACATTTGCATTCATATTGAACACAAACTTTGCATGCTAGAGGGGTTGAACTTGCAACAAAAGTTCTTGAACTTTCACCTTTATAGCCTTCTTGAGGAGGTGAACTTGAAACAAAATTTGTTCTTGGAACTTTTTCCCTTGTCTCCTCAACTTTGGAATTTGCTCCATTTCTTTGTTCCTATCCAAGACCACAATACTTGGGCCTCTCTTCAACAGCAATAGGCTCAACAATGCCTTGTGCATGCTTTCCCAAACCTCTACCTTCATAGCTCATTTTTAACAATAACTTGGACCCTAGTCCTCTTGTGTGATTTTTAAAAACACCAAAGCATTCATATTGAGAGGAATTTGAATATAAACTAACATTACATACCTCATGTTCATGCATGTACTTGGTAAGGGTTTCCTTTGCCTCATGAAGTTGAGTCTCCATCTCATGCAACTTTTCAAGAAGCTAGTCTTTCTCCTCCTTTATGGCCATAAACTGCTCTTCAAGAGCAATCCTCTCTTCTCTATCTTCCCACAAATCTTGTACCATATCTCTCATGGTTACAAACTCCTTCAACATCTCTTTGTCAAAGAACTTGGATAATGAAGATGTATTAGAACTATCAATGTTTGAAGCTTCCTCCATCCTTGCAAGATATCAAACTTCAACACAAAACTTGCACAAATACCAACAACTAAAACTCTAGCTATCAATGGCAATCACATGAGCAAAACAAACTATGCTTTGATACTACTTGATCTGAAAATAGTGGGCTGACTTGTTATGCTATGCAAGCACCCTCTACTTCATTAAAATAAACTTTTCAGGACCTTGCTCAATGTGTTAAAATATGCAAGATAAATCATGTGCCAAGTTTATGCATCTTCTTTTACATGTTCATGTGTGAGATCTTTGTAAGATTAATTATGTTGTTTTCATAAATATAATAACAAAATTAACTTGCAGCAAATAATAACCAGCAAACACTCACAACAAGAACAAGATGATAAAGGATTTCACCCCTCTCTGGGCTACATCTCCTTGAGCCTCCATCAATGGACTTGGCTCTCTGGGATTAATTTGTCAAAAATGATTTTACAGGCTATTTCTCAACTCCAATGGAAAAATTAACTGTACCATTGGGTTCAGAATACATAAAAACTCCAAACTTGACTAATAGAACTCTGAAAATGGATCATGGCTCATTTGGGCATGACCTCTTCTACATGTGGCCTTGAGATTCCCTGAGCTTCCTTGTGGCAAAAACACCTGTAAAAGTCCTAAAAAGCCTCTAAAACCTATCCCAATGTGTTCAGAGCATAATAATTAGGAAAAAATGTCTATTCAGTCACAGAAAATAGACTTGTGCTCATCTGAGCATGACCTCAATCAATGAGGGCTTCAAGCTCCCTGGAGCTCTCTGAAACTTTAATAGTGAAAAACTTGCAAAAGAAGTCTTCAAATGGCTTTGAAAATTGTGCCAATGGATTCAAAATGTCCAAAAACCCCTAGTTGGGCTTTTACGGCACCTCATTTGGCCAAAAAATGAAGAAGATAGGCCTCCTGCCATTTTCTTCCTTCAAGCTTGTTGTCTCTAGTTCATCAAAACGCACCTCTGTGTGGCCAACCTAGCACACGCTCTCAAACTCGTGCTAAAACCTAGCACAGGCACATAATCGTAAAACAGGTGAAACTATAGGATGGTTAGGGCACACCCAGCTCCTAACCGCCAAGACCATGGGAATATGGTCCATGTGACCTCACGCTCAAACAAAAAGGGCTAAAACCCAAAGCAAATAGTTATGCGCCAAGTGTTGGGCGTATGGTTAAACCGTTCAAACTCCCGCGCACAAAAAACCCGTCGGTCATATGTAATGCTAAAATAACTGTGGGCTAACCGTTTGAAAAATCTGAATTCGCACCAAAGCTCCGTGTGTGGTCACATGTTAAAACACATAAAATCGGGGGCTGGGGCTAAGCCCCAACCTGACCCCCACGCCAAACCACACATAGCTCAAATTCAAATAAATTATAAATCACATATATAATAAGTACTAATGCGTGGTGTGTTGGCAGGGCGGACTTTGCAAAGGCTATGCCATGTTGGGGGAGGTCCGGGGTTCGATCCCTACGGACTCCATAATATTTTAAATAACCAAACCAATAACAGGGTGCCATGTGGCAGCCCACAACTAGGCGACGTGGCACCAAATCACTTGCCAAAATGATGCCACGTGTCACAACAAGATTCATCCAAAATCTGCCAATTGATGAATGCCATGTCACCAACTGCCACCTCAGTGTACGGATGTGCCACGTCATCGTACGGCCTCTGCCACGTCATCATCCGTATGGACTGTACGGACTGTACAGTCAGCACAATTTGTTTTACCTATTTGACAATTCGAATAGAATGTGATATCTCACACATCCGACGTCCGTTTGAACCGAAACAAGTTGCGTTGAGTTTGTGACGACGAGGGCTATGCACCCGTTCGTTTTGAGGCAATTCCGAGAACTTTGATTTTTGAGCAAAATTTTGACCCCTGGTCCAGATTTTGATCAGAGAGTATGACATAGACTATGTGGTCCTTGACTTAGGGTCGTAGGTTAATGTCATGACAAAGTAAACTTGGGCACCAATGGGAAAATTGAAGTTAGTCTATACCCCTATAAGGCTTAGGATGGATAATCAACAAGCTGTCAGCCCATTTGGATGATTGGAGCATGTCCCTGTGGACATCGATGGAGTGAGGACCTTTGCAGATTTTGAGGTCATTGAAATTGTTGATGACAAATTCCCTTACCAGACGCTATTAGGAATTGATTGGGCCTTCAACAACTCTATTGTTGTTGATTTGAAGAAGAGACATATGACATTTGAAAGAGATGGCCTAAGGGTCATTGCAAATTTAGATCCAGATGAAGGTCGGAGATACAAAGAACCCATCAGAGAAGAAGACCACGCATATGAATTGGAGAATATCTACAAACTAATAGCCAAACAACAGGATTATACTAATCCTACGGCTGATGGGAATCTCAAATGGCGGAGTGACAGTGTATGCTCACCAGACTCAGAAGAAGCATTGGAAAATTGGCAAAATCAGATGTATGAAGTATCCACAAGAAGGTGTGCTAGGCCGACCAGAGAAGTTTCCTGGATTGGTACAATGGTGCGCAACTTACCCACCTTTGATTATTTGAATCCATTATGGACCTTCTTGTTGGAATTTGAAGCAAGTGTACCAACACAACATAGACTGTTGGCAATGGATGAGGCCCTAAAAGCTACACCAACAAGATGGTGGGGGACGCACAAAAGAAATATTACAGACTAGGTACAATGATGAACCTTGATGACAGCATGGTTCTCAGCCCAAGTAGAAAGATATGAAGTGAGCTACATAGGTCGAAGCTTCCCAAAGGACCATGTGTGAAGCTGTGAAGAAGCTTGGAGTGATATTCCATAAGAGCAATGGGTGCACAAATTCATCAACACGTTGAACACCACACCTATCAACTGGTACCTTCAAGGGGAGCTGTGCCTCATCACCACATATTGGAAAGGTATGAATCAAAATTTTGTAACTACATTTTTATTTGAAAGTCAATATCCTTCAGTAGACTAGACACTATAGATTGTGAGATAAAAAGTATTTGAAGAAGAATCTAGCCTCCCTTTGGAACAAGAAGAAGATGAGTGGATTGCGCCTCTCCAAAAACTGCAGGGCTGTTACAACATTAATGCAGATGATGGTGATGATCCAAGGAAGGTCAACATCATTGAGACAGAAGGACAAAGAGATGTGAAAGGACCAGGAGTTGAGATACCATTTATTGGTTAGCCAATCAAGATTACAAAAGTCAGCATTGGGATAGAGGAAACACCGAAGCTTAACAATGTCGAAGATTATTGGAATGTTGCTACCATTGGCAAGATTACAAAGTTGTTGCACAGATATCAATACTTGTTTCTGACCAAGTTCACTGATATGAAGGTGTTAACTCTCCAAGAAACCCTCCGTGGTTGCAGACCAGAGGTGCTTGGTAACTTAAGAACTCAATGTTTTTTGGTGTTTTTTATCAAAATGGATCAATGGGATGACTAAACCAGAGTACAGCATTCAGACATTTAACATG
>ML804932.1:289747-309876 GCA_009831015.1 Picea engelmannii | reverse complement strand
TAGGGCAGCCTCTAGAAGAGACAAAGTAAGTGACCTTTGGGAGCATTAGGAGGTGGCTCTTGGGAACTTTAAGAGGTGGCTCTTGGGAACTTTAGGAGGTGACTCTTGGCAGCCAAAGGAGGGCAAGTATGACAACTGTTATATAGCTGTCATACATTCTTAGGGGGTTGCTTAGGGCAGTCAAACCAACCTATAAAAAGGGGCATTCACTTACCATTTACATATCTTTGTTTTGCTGGAGTCTTCTGTTGAGGCAAGGCATCTAATTGCTGAAGTATTTTCTGCTGGTATATGGCTGCTAGTTACTGGAGTCTTCTATTGTTCCTTGCTGATATAAGGCTGCTACAAATACTATGTTTTTGTGTTTTGAAGTTGGTGCTGACTTCCTTCCTTTAAATGTTTTGCCGAAACCTCTTCTTTTTCCTTTGCTTTTCCTTGCATGAGTAGCAAGGGATTGATTGTCATCATGATGGGAAAATTGCATGCCTCTAGCTGCAAGTTTGGTCTCCTCCTGAGTATAGTTTGCCCTTAAACGATCAAACTTGGGCAATTTGGATCGCCCATTGATACTTTGGATGAATGGCTCCCAATGGCTTGGAAGACCATTAAGGGTAATCATGACAAGTTTTCTATCATAGATGATTTCACCAATAACACCCAACTAATCTCTGATCTCTGAAATCTTCATGAAGAAGGTGGCAATTGTATTTGATTTCGTCATATTGAGATTCTGAAGTTGGTGTCTCAAGGCAAGTGCTCTGTTGGTGTTGTTGCTCTCAAACAACTTCTTCAAGGTGTTGTACATCTGCTTAGCTGTCTTCAAGTTAGAGATTTGAGGGGTTAAATGGTCTCTCACATAATAGATGATGATCTTTCTGGCTTTTGCATCATTCTTCCTCCTTTTTCTGCATCATCAGCTGATTCTGGTACAACTTCTTCAACGTACTTCATTAGGTCACTCTCTTCTAGAGTGATGAGCAATCTAGATTTCCAAGAACTGAAGTTGGTTGTTCCATCAAGCCTATCTTCCACCAAAATATGGTTCACCATGGTTGCTGGAAGAGTGCAGAGACCTTAACCTGAGTTGCAGTTACAATAGTCTTCTTTCAAGAATGCTGCTCTGATACCATGTTGGAGTTTAATGTTGTTCAATTATATTCAGTTTCTTTACAAATTTACATGAACCGAAGCATAAACCATGAACAATAGCAACAGTAATAACCAAGATCACAAGAAGAATAACCATGCACAGGGACACAAGTACAGTAGAAAATTTTAAGACAAAATGATTATAATAGATTGATGTATTATTACAATGATGAGAGTTCCATATATAGAGAACATATGGTGACCATCCATGAAACGATGCATCCCTTGGATAATAAGTAACTACTTATTTATTATATATATTTATACGTTGTATTATAAATATCATGTCATATTATATATATATGGAAGAATTTCTTCCCGATGTTGTCCAAATATCAACAAATTGATGCATGAGATGAATACACATGTTGAGAATGGCTTAAATCCTTTTCTGCCAAGTCCTTGTCTTGCTTGTTCTATTGCTTAACATGGTATCATAGCCTCTTTAATCTTAAGGGGCCTGGTAGCTCCTCACGGTAGTCATCCACGAGACGTGTAGCTAATATGAAACTGCTCCATGGTAGTGATCTATGAGAGAGTAGCGATGCTGCCTACACCAACAAAATTGCTGATCTACATCCATTTGGGGTGTGAAGGTAAAATAAGGCCATCGTTATCTTGATTTGATCTACATTTTTATTGCAAACAGTTTATAATATATATTGCCAATTATATTTTGCACTACGAATGTGAGAGAATAAGATCAAGGGGAATTCATCTACATTTCCTATGATATGATTGTTGATCTAGTAATCTCCCCATAGCAGATGATAGATCTATATTTTTTTCTGGCTTATTTGGCAATCTATTATTGTAAAACATTATAGATCTGCAGATTATTATAAGATTATGTGCAGAAATTTTATTTGTGGAATGGAGCATCCATCGAGAAGATAGCAGCGATGAGAATGAAGGAACATTTTTTTTTGAGGGGGAGCTGTTGCAACTGTTGAACGCCAAATGGCATGAATCAAAGGAGCCCATGCTCTGATGACTTCTGTGCAACTAGTGTGGTTGGTTCATTCTCATCGGCAGTGTGCCACCAGGACCCACCTTTATCACATGATTTGGGAGTTGTTATGTTACTAGCATATTTCTCATATCCTTCCAAGATTGCATAATTTTCTGTCTTTGCAGTCATCCATTCATAGTCCTGATTCCAATACTCAGGATAAGAAAACTTTGGATCTTCATTGGCATTTTCATTGTCATGTAACTTCTGCATACCAACGCTTTCACTCTCTACAGTTCTGAATGCATTATCTTGATTTTTACAAGCAGACTGTTCTGCGCCACTTCTCCAGCAGAAGCATCCAAGCTGGATTCTTTATGTCTATCTGCATTTTCAGGGAAATCAGCATCATACTTGGAACTGATCCGTCCATGAAGCTCTCTTAAAAGCTACAGCGATTTGTGTCAATGACATATCATCATTTACTGTGTGAACCTCGGATCCAATGAATACAGCCGGTTCTCTCTCCACCAATGCTCTTAACACAGTGGCCGTATTGATGGCACTATTTTGCATAAACATCGTCTGTCAGTGCTCTGATCCCTGAAGAAAATGTTTTTGGGTCTGGCTCTAAATAAAAACCCTCTAAATTGTGTGTTGTCAAAGACAACAATCAAGACCTGGAAAAAACTCCATCTTCACCAACCCCTGTCACGATCTGATCTGATCTGGCCAAATGAATCATTTAAAATTGAAGCATCTTGCAAGCATTCAGAAATTGAAGCATCTTCCAAGCGTTCAGAAATTGCTAGCTGGAAAGCGAAATTTCCTTATCACCAATTGCATGTAGAGAAGAGAAAAGAAGCCTACGCGTCCCCTAAAAAGGAGAGGTTGTGAATCCCTACATCCCACATAGCAGTAAACAAAGGTGCAACATACAGCTTTGCAGTCAAAGCAAGAGACCCACACGTGCACACATCCTTTGCAAAGAGAAAGGTATTTGTTTTTGAAATAAATCGTTCTTCCACATCTAATTTATGTCTGCACACTTTCTACATTATATATGATACTGGGCATACAATTGCTCAACAAGTAAAGGTGGATTATATAAAGACCTTATGTATGATACTGGGCATATAATTGCTCAACAAGTAAAGGTGGATTATATAAAGAGTGGTGTGTTAAAATTGTGTATAATAAGAAAATTCAATTTTTAATTAAGGATAATTGGGGACAATATTTTTTGTATTGTTATGTTGAAACGAAACAAAATATATTTGGAGTTACAAGGGAAACTTGGGAGCACCCTTTATGAGAAGGTGAATTTGGTTAAGGGGTAACCTTAGCTCTAGGGGATATTGTCATTAAACGCGTTATGGTCCATGTTGGGACTTGAAGAACATTAAAGGTTTCTATTTGTATTGTTCTTGCAAGAAAGACACCTATATTAATAAAAAAAATAATTGTTGCGTGTTCGAGACCTGTCCTGAAATAAGAATAAGGGGGTCTAAGGACAATTGTGCTTGTGGATGGTGGCTATTTTCTTGGATGTTTACGATGTTTTATGTCTAGTTTTGACATAATAACACTTGCAATTTATCATTCAACACAACACACATGGAGTAACATAGTAAATCCATTGAGAATTTGCATGATTACAAATTGTAAATCAATCAAGAATGACATTTCTTTGATTCAATAACTTGTTTGAGTCATAAAGAGTTGTTTGAATTATCAAAGGATAATGGTGAGCCATTAAATTGTATGAAGGACCTACCTAAAATTGAATAAGGAGGTCATTTTTTATTAAAGTTTAGTCATCACACTTTAGGGTGCATGATCGGTAGTACTCGACACCCTAAGCGTGACAGCAATCAAGCGAGCGAGTACAAGCGAGTGTGACAAGTGCAAAATCACAAATGGGCAAAGGAGGAAATCATTTACAAAACAACAATCAAGAAATCAAGGAATTACAAGATTCCTTACATGACTTGCATAATTGGGTTATTGATCTTTATAGTCAAAATGATCTGAAAGATAAATTGATTGAAGCACTTGAATTAAAATTAATTCAGAAGGAGCAACAAATTGAGGACATGGTTGATGCAACATATGCAACAAATGACCTCATACAAAAGGTTGATGCAATTTGTGACATAGAGGATCTAATGCAAAAGGCTAATGCAACTTGTGATGCAAACGACTTAATGCAAAAGGTTAATGCTACTTGTGATACACATGACCCGATGGTTGATACACAAACAACAAAAGATATTGTTGATGATTCCTTAACTAGTCATGAGATGGAATCATACAGTAAATTGATGAAGTAAAGTCTTGTTGAAGATGAGTCACAAGCAAAAGCATAGACTGATAGTAGTAGCAACAAATGCGAATTTGAAGATACAAAAGAAACACATCAAGAATTACAAAATGATCTTTCCAAGATGATTGTCAAACCTTGGTAAGAATTGCTATTCAACAAAAGTCGACATGGCTTAGGATATGACAAAGGCAATAGCTTTCATATCCCAAATTACTCCAAACTGGTTTAGTTTGCGAGTACATGATTTCTTGATAACAAGACTTTAGAAGTTAATGAAGAAGTTAATAATATTGACAATAAGTCCCAACATTGTCATAGAGTTGGTCATATTGAGACACAATGTTTTGATCTCCATTCTCGTCTTCTTTGTGGGAAGACAAATCATCTCTTAGAAGAATGTCAAAAGAAGAAGAAGGATGAAAATAAAATAATTAATTATGGATGGATAAATTCTTGGCGATGGAATCAACAAGTCAAGAAGTTACACAAGTCTTATCGTCTAGTTCAAACATAGTAAAGACACATTTGCATGGAAAATTCACAAAAGTAGAAATGTTTCAAACAATTATTCTAGATGATGATTGGGGCCCAATTTTACATATCTTTTGAATTGAACCACGAGTCAAAGATGGTACTCTCTACACCTCAAAGGGGGGAATACATTGATAAAACAACAAGATACTCTCCAACACCTTCAGTGGGGGAGTATATTATGAAAATAGCTAGTGGTCAACCAAAACCACCATAGACATTGATGAAAATGGTTAGTGGTCAACCAAAAAACTTCCTGATACAAGTGAAGAATTTGAAAGCTCAGGCTTGGATCACTTCAACATACTTCTCACCTTGCACCTGACAGGGGGGAATATCAAATATCAATGATGATATTCAAGCTTCAAGTCTCGAAATCATCTCAATCAAAATTCAATCAACATTTGGGAATTCTTGCATAACAATTGATCTCCTCAACTGGCTATCAATAATCAAATCAACCATTCATTAGGATGTTGTTCAACATCTAATTGTGTCTGAATTCAGAGAGAGCTTCGGTGATCCTTTTGTTCATTGATAGCGGAATGCTGATCTTATTTGTTCACCAATTACTAGGAGAATGTTCGGACATGGAAAATATTCACTAATTCTACTCTATTTCAAAGTTCATTTTAGATGAACCATTCAACATCCATATTGGCGTTTTTTCAGGCATATCTTCATCGAAGCTCAGTTAAGAAGTTTCAGATTGAAGATTGAAGGTGATACCAGTTTATGCACTAGTTCATGTTGCCTTACTTGTACAATTATTTAGACTTGTGATTGAGGGGGGGGGGGAATGTTATACTATGAGTCCTTAGACAATCATAAAGTCCTAGAGTTGTCATCCTTATCTATTGATGATGTGTTGTCATCATCCATTGATGAGTTGTCAGTGAGATCTAGATCTAGATGTGGTCAAATCCATGTCTTTTAAATTGATATCATGAGATGAATACAACGGTTGAGAATGGCTTAAAGCCTTTTCCGCCAAGTTCTCTTGTTGTGCTTGCTTGTGCTCCATGCATTATAAATTGATATCATGAGATGAATACATATGTTGAGAATGGCTTAAAGCCTTCTCCGCTACGTTATTGTCTTGCTTGTTCTATTTCATAACAGTTTTCCATGTGCACATGTATTTTAGCAACCTGTGTGTTGAAATTAGTGCAGCTGCAAGAGCCATTCTCCTGGAGGATGGCATAAGACCCTAGCTGTGGACTAGGGCCCCCAACACACTCCTAGGGTTTCTTGTTATGAGACCAAGCAGTGAGTGCCATGACAAAAGACCCTTGTAAGGGTCCCCAGTAGATCACTGGGGTTCTTGGTCTAGGACCAAGCAGTAAAGACCCTAGATGTGTCTAGGGCCCCTGGATGTGTTCCAAGGAGCCCATGCTTATTGCATAGGTTGATCCTTGGTCTTGTACCTTGGTGGATAAGACCCTAGATGTGTTCTAGGGCCCCCATATGTGTTCTGGGGAAACCTGGTCTTTGACCAGGTAGATCTTGGTGTAATACCAAGATTTGTTGATGTGTGATCCTCTTCCTTTCTTCCGGGATGGTCCATGGGACCTAGGAGAGTCTCTGAAGATGGGCATGACCACATTGTGTGATGTACCCCCTTATGGAGTGATGATAAAGTTTATTGGTCACCTTGAGATTCATATGGACATGTTTTGCCACTAGGGAACCCCCCCTTGTCTTTCCTAACCCCGTGATTGATCTTCACCCTTGGTTTATGAGTTTGGGTTTTCATCTTGTGTGAGTGGGTTTTAATTTTGTGTTTTGGGGTTTTATAATGTTAAATTAGAATATTAATTAATATTTAATTTGACATATTAATTTAATATTTATTATAATTAATATGTCAATATATTAATTATTATTTTAATAACCTAAACCCTATCCTAAAACTATAAATTAGAACCTATCCTCACTACCTCATACACTCACACTCTCACTCCTCTTCAAGGTTGCGGATACCTCAGTGATAGTCTCTCACAGATTTGCGGCCTCCCCTAACTGTTCTAACTTCTATCCTCAGTTCTGTGATTAATTTGCTGGAAAGTCTTTCCTTGAAGTTGTTTACTGGAGGGTTCTTTTGCTGGAGTCATCACTGCTGCCAGGACTATTTGCAGATCTGTTCTTTCTAGCAGCCGGCCTCCTTACTGTGTGAGTTTTGCTCTGTTCTAGCAGCCAGTCCCCTATTCTTTGTGATATCTACGTCTTCTAGCCACCAACACTACTGTAGGCTGCCGTCCCCTTTTCTTGCTTACAGATCTGGATCTAGAAGGAGCCGCGGCCATCTTTCTGGGCTCCCTCCATAGCTGCCACACCTTCTCTAGCTGCCAGGTAAGGGGTTCTTGTGGCTTGTTGTCCCTTTTTTGAGAAGGGGACTTGTGGACTGTGTGAACTTCTCTCTCGTATATCAGATCCATCCCTGTGTGTTGCTGGATATAAGGGTTTGCTGTTTAAGTAAACTGCTTGGGGTTTTTGTCACCTATTCCTTGGGGTTTCTCTTTTGGCAAAACAGTCCTATGTTCTCCTTGACAGAGATCAAACTCTAAGTGGTTGATCCATGAGCCTAAACTAGATCTGAGCATATTTTACGGAGGCTTACATTCACATGTGTGCCAAGCTCATCTCTCATTATTCAAGAGGTAAGTCTCAGAGGTAAGTTTCATTTTCATTTGCTTCAGTTTTGATTTACTTGTTTAAAGTTTAGATCTACTAGTTCTAGTTTCTGTTTTACTTGTTTCAGTATTCAGAAATCTAATTGTTATATGCTCAGAAATATTTGTTGTTTTAGATCTATTGTATTTCTTATTTGCCTCTAATCATAAATCTTTATTTAGATCTGTTGTGTGCTTGCTGATCTAGTAAACAGAAAATTTTAAAAGTATTATTTTTGTTCTTTTCCCCATTTCGAACACTGTGTCGTCATCCATAGCCTTACATATCTTTGATATGAGCCTTTTGAGGATATTTATAGGCCCATAGTAGTCTTTGGTTTCTTTTGGAGGATTATCCAATCAATTGATGTCCAAACCCTTTATTTTCTGCTTACACAGCTCTTGGATATTTCCTATGGGGAAGCCTCTCTTTTGTCCTTATTAGGCTCTGGAAGTGTGTTTTGTCCTTATTAAGCTTGTCTTTTTTATATCTTTCTTTTATCTTTATTAGACCCTTTTAGGTGGAATTCTTCTCACTTTTCCAAGTCCAAACTTTGTTTCATATCCCTATGTACCATGTGCAACATGAGAGGGCCAAAAGAGAGACTTTCCTTAATATAGGAGGCGGTAACTTGTATGGCTTCTGCTAATTCTCCTATGAATGAAAATGATATAGAAGAAAAAGACCGGGATTAAGAAATGTGAATGGATTTAAACCTGAAAATGTAATTCAATGCCAATTCGAAAACATATCCTAACTGGAATATATTGGGATTGGATCATTGTATTTTTGAACATTTAGAATGCATGAAAGAAGGGCTTCTGTGTGCAAACAAATATATGATTGGAGAGTGCAAAACAGGAAAATAAAATTTGCGATGGGACCCAACTAACAGTATCAGACAACGTTATTGGAAGAAATAAAATATATCACATCTATACTGGGTAGCAAGACATTTTATTTAGTCCTATTTTCTCATATTTTTTCTTGGTTGTAAACGTTTTCTTTTGTGTCTTAGAATTGATTAATTACTTTGGTATATATCAACACATGCTTATTCATTGTTATGGTTGTATATCTGCAGGTTCTTAGGGCTGCTTTAGCAAGGACATTTTATGGAGATTTTGGAATAAAGGATACTGATATCTTTGTTTCTGATGGGGCAAAATGTGATATTTCCCGTCTTCAGGTGGTTAAACTTCTTGTTTATTATAGTCTATGTTCTTTTCTTAGCCTAATCTTTGTTTGTTGATACATGTTATTGTTATACAAAGTATTCATAAGATATCTTTTCAGTATTTTTGAGTTCTTAATAAGGGCAACTGTGTGAAATAAAATGTGATAGATAGTAGATACATTATCGCAACTGTTTGTATTTGAAATTGCTTTGGCATAAATTTGAGAGCAAAGGAAGAGTATTTTAATGTTGAAATGAGATTTAAGGTTCACATAAACAAACCAACTATACATAAGTATCAGATGTCGTAATCTTCTCAGAAACATTTTAGGAGAAAATAATGATTGAAGTTCTTTAAATTGCATTAACAGTGAATGCGATGATGACGTCGGATCTTTGTAGATTGTTTTGATTCCTCCACCCTAAAGGTATTGGTTCTAATTTACTTTGTCAGATGGGTTTAGGTTATATAGGGAGTGGACTTGGTAAACATGCACGAGGTATTATCACTCCTATTGGGCTGAAGATAAGACTAGTCAGAGCAGGCCTTAGACATGTTGAGACTTAATTTCGAGATGCAAGTCAGCCTGTTTCCTCTACTAATACTGATTCACAGGAACCAAAATATGTACCATCTACTTTTCTACTATGAACTTGTAGGAACAAGTTACTGCAACTTTTGATTAGTCAAAACCAAATACTTTGCCATCCACATCTAAGCCACATTGGCATCCAAATTATAGTGATTGGAAACATTATTGCTCTTCACCTAGGTATCAACATTCTTATTAGTGCAATTCTTCTTTAAAATCAATAGTTAAGAAGCATATATAGCAATTTTTAATTGATACCCATTATTAGGACTAATTGTGGTTGGATTGATGATTGGAAATGTGAAATTTGAGATATTGATTGAGGACATCTTATTGATGGGTTTCATTAGTTGTACAATTCTCATTGCTCTTTTTGATATTTGATTCATTGTAATAGCAGTCTCTTGTTGACAATCTTTGACCACAATGCTTCCTTATTGCTTACGTTTGCTCGTATGCATGGGAGAAGATGCTTTTGTGATGGGGAAACCATCTTGTCACATGTGGTATTTGGAATACTTGTTGAGCTTTCAACCCGCTTAGCGCATGGTCAATTAGGCTTTGTTGCTTGATTGGAGCATTCATGTTGTTCCTTGACACTCTGTCCCTAATAGCATCTTTGTTGAATCATTTCAATGTCACATGTTTTTTCCATTATCTTTGTGATTTCTTTAGATTGTTCTTTGGCAATATTGTTGAAATTAACTCCCCACTTTGACTATTCATGCATGTGCTGATTTAAAACTTGTGTTTTCTTCTCTAATTTAGAGGAGGTTCATATGAAGGCATTTTGGAGGTTACAATTTTGAAGCAAGACTTGTTATCTAAACTTTTGCTTGCTTTACTTATTCGGCAGAGGCTTGTGTGAAGGTGTTTTGGAGATGATAGTTTTGAACATGGACTTCGTTAAGATCTTGTTTGCTCCTCTTCAGCATTGATCATCATTTCCACAGTTGATCCAAGTTTCTGTCATATTTCTTTGGAAAACTGTTTCACCAAGGACTAGATTCCTAACATCTTCCCTAGTCTTTCACGCAGGCCAAAATTGTCAAATTTATTCTACTTGGGATGAAGGAAGTTGTTATTAGAGGGGGATTGTAGTATTGCCCTTCCCTTGCCCCCAAATCAAGCTTAAGGGGGGATGTTAGTGTATAATCTTTTTCGAGTAATTATCATTATACCATTAATATATATATATATATATATATATATATATATATATATATATATATATATATATATATATATGTATGTATGTATGTATATTAATATGTAATAATACATCTTTAGGGTGTGATTGAATGGTCACATCTTTTATGTTTCCACATTATATAAATGGGTTATTGCTCATTGTGTTTTGCACCATGAACTTTGAGCTTTCATATCTTGCTTAGGCAATTTTGTATGTGTTGCGCGGAGTCATGTAATATAATGATCCTATTGTTTATCACCTAATTCTAATATTTTGATTGACAAACCCACATTTAGTATGACAAAATTCATTGGAAAGAAGATATTTTAGGATGTCACACAACAAAAAATTAGAAGATCTGGTATGCAGTTCTAGGAGGTAGAATTTGTACAAGTTTTGGCCTTTGAAGAATGGTGAAACACAAGTCACCATAATTTGCGCATAACTATTGATTGGTAGATCTGAATTTAGTGCAACTAGATTCATTGGAAAGCAAACACTTGAGGTTGTTATAGGTTAAAATTGTTAGATTTTCATTAGTTTCATTAACATTAGATTTACCACAACATTTTTTTTATCTTCTTTGAACATTCAATAATCATATACTGAAATATATAAGCAGTAGATAAACAAGCACAAGAGGACACAAAGATTTATCCTGGGAAAAACCCAAACTTGGGGAAAAACCCAACCAATTTTTCTTAGAGAGAATATTCCAATACAACCATGAACATGCTCTTATCACAAGACCAAACCAACAATGAAGAACCAAATACTTATCTCTTCTTCTTGTCAAACCCTAGCGAGGGTAGACAATCGAGTCACCACAGAACTGACGAAACTGGTAGTTGCAACTGCAATTGCTACTGTAACTGGCACGAAGCAACTGGGGCAACACCACACAACCTTAGCGCAACTCTACCAGAGATAGCGCACAAGAGAGATCACCAAGAACCACCAAGAATATCCTCCCCCAAGTGGGGTGCACTCTCCAAGAGAACCAGAAACCATAAATAGCGAAACTACAACTGCAACTGCCTAGTGCGCACTGCAGAAAGAGAATTTCATGACTGTACAAATGATTGACCCAGATTAGTATTTATACTTATCTGGGCGCCTTCCTGGGGCCGACTTCTTATTCTCGGTCTTTATTAATTCTGTGGGTCGACTTCTCTTCTGTGGTCTTCTACTTTACTTTATTCTTTTCCGGGGTGTTCTTCAATTGTTCAATGGTCTTCCTTTGACTTCTTGGAATCTTCTTCTTCTCTAAGAAAAGTTGTCCACGAGGGAATGCCTCCCGTAGCTACCAAAACATCAACACTCCCTCTTATCTAGGGAGGTATTCTTCCACGATGTCTTCATCTAGTATAGTCCACTGACTACTTTGTAATCAACTAGTAGCACACAACTACTACAATGCCATCGATAGCTCGAATCATCTGTCACAGTCTCCAGGACTGTGTTGCAATCATCCAGTAGCACACAACTACTCATATTGTCCAGTAGTACACAACTATTGCCGTAGTCTAGTAGTATAAAACTACTGCCATAGTCCTCCTGACTGTGCTGCGATCAAAGAGTAGCACACAACTACTTCCAAGCGGCCAGGTAGTCTCCTTGGCAATCAACTAGTAGCGCACAACTACTACAATGGTATCCAATCTGCTGCCAAACCATAATAGTACATAACTACTGTCTAGTGGTACACATCCACCGCTAGTGGAACACATCCACCGTAGTAGCACACAACTACTGTCCAGTGATACACAATCACTGCGAGTGGAACACATCCACTGTAGTAGCACACAACTACTGTCCAATGATACACAATCATTGCCAGTGGAACACATCCACCGTAATAGCTCACAGCCGCTGTCCGGAGACACAAGGTCTCTATCCTGCAATCAACTCGTAGCTACACAAGCTACCACCATGCAGTCCAACAATCTCTATGATTATGCAACAATCAACTAGTAGCACACAACTGCTACCATGCCATCAACCATAATCATAGTCTACAATCTCTATGACTATGCAACGATTAGCTAGTAGCACACAACTACTACCATGCCATCAACCATAGTCATAGTCTAATACTATGCAACAATCATCTAGTAGCACACAACTAGTACCATGCCATCAGCCATAGTCATAGTCGATGTCTCTATAACTATGCAACAATCAACTAGTAGCACACAACTACTACCATGCCATCAACCATAGTTATAGTCTCATCCAGTAGCACGAAGCTACTCCCATAGTTCTCACGACTATGCGTGTGATGTTTCTTCTTTAATCAGGTCTGACAGTGCATTACTGCCTCAGTCACCTCACATGATTGATCTAGGGAACCCTTGGTTAGAAGGGTTAGCCGACAGGAGGAGAAACAACACACCTCCCTCTCAATGAGGGTGGACATTCTGCATTACACCAAGTTTGTCTATGAAGTACTCATACTTCACTGTAGACAGAGGCTTGGTGAGAATGTCCACTATCTGCTCATCCGTGGATATGTATTGTAGCTCTATAGCTCCTTTCTGCACCAGGTCTCGAATGTAATGATGTTTGATCTCTATGTGCTTTGACTTTTCATGAAAGACAAGGTTCTCTGAAAGCCTTACACAACTTTGATTGTCACAATGTATCAAAGTTGGCTGCAACTCTAGATCAAATATCCCTGCAAGCAACTTCCAAAGCCACACTGCTTCACAACTTGCCACACTAGCTGCGATATACTTTGCTTCTGTTGTACTGAGTGCCACTGATGTCTGCTTCCTCCTCAACCATGAGATCATACCCGATCCTAGACTGAAGCAACATTTAGAAGTACTCTTCCGATCCACTGCACTACATGCCCAGTCAGAGTCTGTATATCCTTGCAGCTTCAGATCTCCATCTGAGACATATCTCAATCCATATCCAATCGTACCACGCAGGTACTTCAACACATGTTTTGCTGCCATCCAATGTACATGTCTAGGTTCAACCATGTATTGATTCAAGGCATTCACTGCAAAACATATGTCCGGCCTGGTGTTAACCAAGTACATCAAGGATCTAATCAGTTGTCTGTACATCGTGGGATCCACCAAATCTGAAGATGAATCACTCAAAAGCTTCAGATTTATCGTCATGGGTGTGGCCATGGACTTGCAGTCCATCATCTTGAATCTCTACAGGATCTCAACAATATATTTTCCTTAAGGAAAATCTCATCTGGCCTCTGCCACACCTCCAATCCCATCAAATCCAGATCGTTCATTTCAAACTTTGAAGTGAGTTCCCTCTTGCACCCATCTGTGAGCTTCTCATCCCCTGTAAGAAACAGGTCGTCCAATATCAAGGGGCAACCATCCCCAAGCTCATAAAAAAACTGTTTGGCATATCCTGCCTTGGGTGCTTGCTTAAGCCCGTACAAAGCCTTCTTCAATCTGCGGACATGAGACTCCTCATGTATCTTGTAGTTTCTCTATGTACACTTCTTCTGGCTACTGGAACAAGTGTCTCATCATAATCTTCTCCCTCTTGTTGGGAGAATCCTCTGGCCACAAATCAAGCTTTGTACCTCTCTAAGTTGCCATCTGCAGCATGCTTGATCTTGTAGATCAACTTGGAAGTCACCGCTGACTTCCCTTTGGTCTCAGAACCAAGGAAAAATCCATATCCCAGTCCTTTTGACTAGCTTCCTCCTCTGTCACTGAAACAAGAGAATCTTCCCAGGAGGTCCCATATCTCCTCGAAGCCTCTGAAGCTTCAATCTAGCCTCCTCAACTCATGTCACCTGTCTGTCAGTCCTGGAAGACTTCTCTTTCTCCCATTTGAATATGAGGAGGAATACTTTTTGAATGAAAGTCTCGAAGCCACCGACTCTCTTTGAGTTTGCATGCTCCCTCTGAAGCTTGACTCCCTCTAAGTCTATATTATCTCCGGAGCCATCTTCTCTTCATGATATGGCTCATCAATGCCATATATTTGTATCCCCTTTGCATCTTGCAAAGTATCACGGGACCATGCTGGTCTCTTCTTGGTCACTGCAACGATTCCGGGTAGGACCTTCTGGCTTTACTGACTCTTCCTGATGATCTGAAGAGTGATCAACTGAACTAGAGGGATCTGTATGAGATACTTTGTATCTGCAAAAGTACCCTTCTTGCCAGAGGGTTCTGACTTTGTCCTCTTCTCCTTCATTACATGGATGTGTACAATCATGTACACAAGTCTATGCTTGGATAGTTTGCTCCATGTCTCAACTAGAGACCATCTAAACTGTTGCCTCCTGCAACCGTTATTATAGCTCCCTCTCAAAGCTATCACCCGTGACCTGCCTAGAACAAGAGAAACAACAAAGGAAAACAACAAACAAGAATAATATTCTTATAATAAGAACAATAATAAAAACAAGAAAGGGAACAATCGTCATAGTAGCTCCTTCTCAGAGCTATTACTTGTGACCTGCTTGGAACAAGAGCCAAAACAAAAATACAATAACAAGAAGCAAGAACAACACTCTTCCAGTATTGTGACCAATCATTCCTCCATGGAATTTACAAGATAACTTACCTGGAACAAGGTCAACATCCAAGAACATCTCCTAGAGGAGATCAATACAAGTGCATCATTAATACTGAACAATGAGCTTTTACTTAATGATCATAATACCAACAAGATTCAAGTGTTACTAAACATTTGATAGCAATATCAATAATAGAACTCTAAAGACTACTATTCTGGTTACAACACTTCCTTAGGCTGCAACAGTATAAAATATCAAACCTGATAGCAAACCTGGAGTCTAGTTGTTGCTGTCCCATTTGAGTTGTTCTATATTGTAGGAGACATCGTCACTGATGCCTCCAACTCTTGGGCTTCCTCTGAGTGCACTAGATCTAAGATCCCTTTGGATCTATTGTCACTGCTTGGATAAATGTCCTTTTGCCAAGTGTACATCTCCTACAAACACCCTCATACAACATCCAACTTTGTCTTCTAGTCTGAGACATTTCATTAACAAGAAGAAGTTAAAAATCTGAATCAGAAGGTTCATTGTCGAGGAAAATGTCCACAAGTCTAAAACCCTAAAAATTCAACTTTGACGGAAAGTCAATCTGAGAAGTGCAATAGGTGCGCTAGAGTAGGGCGAGTTGATCAGTGGTGGAGTTTGTCCAAATCGACTTTTTAACAAGTGCTCAACAAGCTTGACAAAGAAAACCGTGCAACGGTAAAATGCATGTGCAGTGGCAAATCTCAACAATGTGGCAAATCTCACGATCTTCCTTCCAACGATTACACTGTTCTGAAGGAAACCTGCTCTGATACCATGTTAGAGTTTCATTAGTTTCGTAACATTAGATTTACTATAGCATTTTTTTATCTTCTTTTAACATTCAATAATCATATACTGAAATATATAAGTAGCAGATAAACAAGCACAAGAGGACACAAAGATTTATCTTGGGAAAACCCCGAACTCGGGGAAAAACCCAACCAACTTTTCTTAGAGAGAATATTCCAATACAACCATGAACAAGCTCTTATCACAAGAGCAAACCAACAATGAAGAACCAAATACTTATCTCTTCTTCTTGTCAAACCCTAGCGAGGGTAGACAACTGAGTCAATACAAAACTGACGCAACTGGTAACGGCAACTGCAGTTGCTACTGCAATTGCAACTGTAACTGACACGAAGCAACTGGGCAACACCACACAACCTTAGCTCAACTCTACCAGAGAAAGCGCACAAGAGAGATCACCAAGAATATCCTTCCCCAAGTGGGGCGCACTCTCCAAGAACTAGAAACCAGAAATAGCGAAATTGCAGCTGCAGCTGGAACTGCCTAGTGCGCATTGCAGAAGAACTGCCCGATTGTACAAATGAATTGACCCAGATTAGTATTTATACTAATCTAGGCACCTATTTGGGGTCGACTTCTTATTCTGGGTCTTTATTAATTCTGCGGGCCGACTTCTCTTCTATGGTCTTCTACTTTAGTTTATTCTTTTCCGGGGTGTTCTTCAATTGTTCAATGGTCTTCCTTTGACTTCTTGGAATCTTCTTCTTCTCTAAGAAAAGTTGTCCAGGAGGGATACCTCTTGCAGCTACCAAAACATCAACAAAAATTTCCCAAAAGTTGGTATGGAATTTTGAGAACCGTATTTAGTAGAAAGTTGGCTTCTAAACGAATCATAAAGAAGGGTGGAAAAATAATAGGTCAAATTAAATAATGCAATTGTTTTTATTGGATTGTTCAAATCTAGGGGTTGAAATTGTGTTTAGAAGAGAATAAATACATATATAGGGGATAATGACACAATTTTGTCATGTGACATGATTGTTCTCAAGGTGGAGCGGATGAATACCATTAGGCACAAGGACAAAAACTCTTTCCAAACAATAGTAACCATGTATTGAACCTCTCATTGGTGCTTGATGGGATGATATGACATCAACGGGGCTGTTAGGATTGTGGAGCTACGCTCCCCAGCCCCAATGATCCCTGACAACCTGAATGAACAATGGTGGTCTTGAGAAGACAAGGGGAAACTAGGAGGAGGAATGATGGATTGAAGAACACACTAAGAGGAACTATAACAATATAAGAGAAAATGAAGTTGAAGAATGGATTCAATAGTGAAGTGTGGGTCAGAGCAATTGACGGAAAAACTTGAGCATGCTACATAGTAGAGAGATTGCTCTAATTCCACTTAGTAGCACACTAGGATCAATAAATAATTATCAATATAAATACACCTTACTACTAGCTACAAGTGATGATCGTTATGTTGGTAAATATACTACTATTTATACTAGTTTAGTAAAGGGTTGGATCCCTTCATAGGTACATGTCTTATCGTTTATTACTCATCATATATAAATATTAATTGTTAGTTAGTTACATAATAGTTTTAATGAGGGCTACTTAGTTGTGACCTATGTCACATGACAATGGGACATGTTGGACATGTGGATACAAGTGTCTAGCATGTGACACGTTGCTCATCAATTGTGACACGAGGGACATATGTGTGTGTGTGTGTGTGTATATATATATAACTTTTTCCCAAAGAAAATAATCTTTATATTTCTGGTGAAATATACATTGAGCTGTTCTAAGATCATTTATACAAATGCCAAAGTCAAAACTTGGCTGGCTTCTATCTATTTCTGCCCTTTCTCATTACAAATTATACCCTTGACTATGAAGGATAAAAAATCACTTCACATCTGACAAACCAAAACTGAACAAGTATCTGGATATATCACAGACAAAAAGTCTTCAAGTGTATAGAAAGCGAAAAACATCCATCAAGTACCAACCCACCGAACCATAAGAAGGCTGTATAGACTAAATAATCCGCGCCTTACTCTATATCTGCTAGGGGCAGCAGATTTGCATTATGTTGAGAAGAGCTCCGTCATTGAACTCTTCTTCCTGTATCATACCTGAGTGTAATGTAAGGGCTTGCTTGGAGAGCTCATCCAACATAGAGTTCAATTCCCTATAGATATGAGTAAAGGAAATCCCCACTCAAATGCATCAATTTCCCTTCTAATGTCCTCCAACAAATGCGTCAAATTCATGCACTGTACAGAGTTTTTTTTGTTTTCCCAGTCAATTACCAATTTGGAGTACCCTATAACCTACATAAGCCTGATATCCTTAAGTCGAGCTGCCCTAAGTAATACCCACAATGCCTCAAATTCTGCCTTCATATTGGTACTCCTTCCTATTGCATATTTCAAGTGAAAGTAATGGTTCATAGCGAGATTCAACACCGCTCCTGCTCCCCCGACCAATGGGTGGCCTTGGCTTGCTCCATTGAAATGGCCCCAAGGCACTTCCAGATCCAAGTCCGGTGGCATGATGTGTCTAGCAGGCTTTGTTTTTACAGGTGTAATATATTCCAGAGTGTTATTCTGAATCAGACCTGCCACAACCTCGACTGGGACCATTTGTTCTTCAAAGATAGCTGAATTGCGAGCCCACCAGATCCAATAAACCATTTGTCTCGGAAAGGATTTGTAATCCTGGACTTGTTTGTCCATCAACCATTACTTTACGCATTCTTCCAAAGAGTTGTTGATCCAGCTGGCCTTCACATTCCAAGAATGTGTAGATAACAGCCATACCTGTCTTGCATAAATGCATGTTACAAAAAGATGAAGTATGGATTCTTCCTCATGTTTACATAAGGTGCATCGATTAGGACCGATCCATCCTCTCTTTCTACAGTTGTCCCATGTTAAAAGCTTATTAGCAAAAGCAAGCCAAATGACCAACTTCGCCTTCAAAGGCCCTTCACATTTCCAAACTACATCCCACCACCACACTCTTTCCTCTCGAATCTCCTCTTCAATCAATGCCAAATAGCCCAACTTCATAGTAACTACTCCATTACCTGGATTTTTAGTCTAGTAGAGCCTATTTGGTTCATCGCCGAGTCTAATAAAGTTTTTCGTGAGTCCTTCTAGATAGTCTTGCTAGCTTCTTACATGAGGCCCTACCAGTCTCAGAAAATCAACAGTTTTCCAAGTCTGACCTCCTAGTGGATTTCTTTCATCTATGCTTGCATCCCCAATATGGTAAATCCCCATTGAATGTAGGATCTCCACTAAATCTTCCAAAAGCGTATACCCATCTTCCGGTCCTACCCAAGGGTCTTCACCTATTCTCATACTCCTCCCATTCCTGATACGCCAAGCTGTCCACTTTTCTATGATCAGGAATGCATCAATAAACGCTCTCCAAATGATTGAGCACTCTTTGATTTCTTTCCTTTCTTGTCTGAACCAGTCTTCAATCAACAAATCTTGAAGATATTTTGACTTCATCAATCTTCCCCATAGAGCTTCGTTATAGACCAGCCTCCACAAATTCTTAGCTTCTAGCGCCCCTTTGAACAGATAAATATTCTTGAGCCCCCGACCTCCGAGTTTATTGGGCCTCCCCAGTCTGCTCTATTTAACCAGAGGAAGACCCTCTTTCTTCTTATGCCCAGTCCATAGATAGCTGAAGCATTTTTTTCTTATTTTAGTCAGAATACCCTTCGGAATTTTTGCTATTGATAGCCAACACACCTAAATGCTTTCCAAAACCGACTTTATGAGAAGGAGTCTACCTCCTCTTGATAGGCATCGATATGTCCAAACTACTATCCTAGCTTCTATTTTCTTATATAACCACTTCCATTCTTCGAAACAATATTTATTTGGCTTCAGATGAAATCCTAGATATGTGAAACCAATGTCCAGATCTTGGAATTGTACCGGAAAGAATTCCTTCACCTGTCTTACGCTTTCCTCTTGTATTAGACTTGTGAGCAAGCAGTTCTTTGAGAGATTTAGTTCCATACCAGTTGCTTTACCAAATAAATCCAACATATCCTTGTATTTGCTTAATTCCATAAGACTACCAGCTCTAAATAAGAGAACATCATCCACAAATAACAGATGAGAGAGTATCACCGTTCGAGTGATTTTTACCCCTCTTAGTGCCCCCGCCCTTCTAGCTTCCTTGATGAGCAAACTTAATCCTT
>ML804932.1:272222-288460 GCA_009831015.1 Picea engelmannii | reverse complement strand
TGAAGGCAACCCATGATCCAATTAACTGCTTGAAGATCCATTCCCATTTGAAGAAGCATCAACCTTAGGTAGACCCAACTTACTTTGTCGTAAGCCTTAGCCAAGTTAACTTTCATAATCGTTGCCGATAGCTTCTATGTCTTTATGGAGTGCATGGCTTCTTGCGCTATGGCCAGCGTGTCATGGATCTGCCTATTGTGTAGGAATCCAAATTGTTCCTCAGAGATAATACCCGGCAAAATAGATTTTAGTCTGTTAGCAATTGTTTTAGAAATCAGCTTGTAAATGAGATTGCATAATGATATAGGCCTATAGTCATCAAAGGTGGTCCAGTCAGAATAATTATGAATACAAAAATAATATATAGACAGAAATATCCAAATGTTTTAGAACATTTACAAAATATTGGTACAACTAGTTATTACATCAAACACACAAGAAATTTGAGTATTCAAGAATCAATAGACATAAAATAAAGATTTAGAAGTTAGAACCATAAATTGTAGTTTTCTCATTGAGTCATTTGATGCCATCAAAATGAAAATGTATTATATAGAAGCCTACAGGGTCATTTGCAACATTGGCAGCTCCACTTGCAGCAAATGGAGCGGTAATAGCAATAGATGGACTTAGAGGAGGGGGGGCAGCACCAACATTGACATTCTTGCCTTTCCTTTGACCTTTACCTGCAGCCCTTGATGATTGAGCCATGATTTCTGTGGTATGAATGAAGAACATTGTTGTTGGAGAAATGACAAATTTAGGAAGTTATAATGCCTTCAAATCTCCTAGAATCCCTTCAAATCTTTATTTTCGCCTTCTCCTGCACAATGTTAGAGCTTTTTCATGTGGCTGAAAGTGAAAAAAGAGGGAAAATTTGCTTTTTCTAATTCTGTTTTGGCCCCCTTGCGTGTTCAACACCTTGGGACATGTTAGTGCATGAGTTTGACACATGTCCTAAGGTGTTAGTATCTGATACGTGGGATATAGAACACAGGTCTCGGGGGACATGTCCCGTTTCTTAAGTTGTAACATGTAGACCCTTGTAAAGGAAAAAGCCCATGGTGGTTGGAAGGGGTTCCCCATGAAGAACTTTACAAGGTATAAATTAAGATGACAGTATGTTGCCAATGAACTTAGTTTAAGGTGTTGCAAACAACTAAATACCCGTATTTCACTTCATCTAATGATTATTATATTTATGCATAATGAGAGCATTATCAGCTTTGATTACGACGCTTGACTTGGTAGGGACATCAAGTGAGGCATGCAATAGGGGCAGCCAACCCAAAGGATTGGCGTCAAGACCTTCTACATGAAGCTTAAAGCACTCAACCACTTCATCTAGCCCATTGGGCTTAATTATTGGAATTCTAGGGCAGCGACTTGCTTATTTATTGCAATGGGCCCATTTTTTTGACATGTGTCTTCCATTTATGGCATGATTGTTGTGGGATTAAATTCCAAGAAGTGTGGTGTCATCCTCCATGATTGAATTATTCCTCATCTGTGATCTTCTTCCTAGCATTTACTGTCATTCAATGCAGAATTTGAAATGATAAATTGCAGGAGTGTTCTCTACAATGCAGCAACACCCTTAATCTATTCTTGTTTTCTTGCCATTTTTGACAATTTAATGTTGTTTTTTACCGATATTGTCTTCAGATGGTTTGAACCTGGCTCTGAGAACTAAAAGTGCTCTGATTTAACCACTTGAGCACAACACACTTGATTAGATCTACATCAAGTGTGTGTAATGACAGATAGTTCATATGTGAGAAGTATCCGACATAAGAAGGACAAAGAGTTGAAATCTATATAGGATAAATAATTATATAATTGATAATGAATGAATGAGTTAATTGATACAATGAGTATTGTGACAATATACTTATATGCATTGATTAGCTATGAAGGTGAAGGGTTGTGTCCCTTAGTTAGGTCGTGTCCTCTATATTATTTAATTAATAATAATATTATTATTAGTGTGTATTTATATATTTTATATTCATTACATTGTTTCTCCCTTCAAAGATGCTTTGTCCTCAAAGCATTTATGAAAAAAGATATGTCTTCAATTTGGCCTGCAATGCCTTCTCATCATTCTCTGTTCTAGAAGCTGTTGATGGTAAATGATACCAGACGATATGAGTTATGAAGCGTTCAACATAATTGTCATATTGTGAAAGGGTTAGACCAACCTAATTCTATTTTCTGCAGAACTGTGTGACAATGACTTCCATGCTTCGGAGGATGATAAGATTCCACAATTGAGCTTTCTTTAAAATACAAGACTGTCACTTAGTTTTTCATACTGTTTTTTTCCTTGATTAGCTTGTTGAATAATACAATGACTATTATAATTAGGATGATGATCATGCATCTTTGTATTTTGTGTCTTGTTTTTCAAACATTCACCTTTTGATACTTTTGGCGATATGATTGATAACATTTCTATACAAACATCTTTTTGATTTTTAATGTCAATTGGATCTCCAACATGCTATGGTGCCTAGGGTAGTTCCCATATAGTGAGTTGAATCCATGTCGCTACAGAGCCATTGCGGCGTCTAGATTGAATCCATCTACTCAACGATTCATCTGGTGACTTCATCCCTAAGAAGCATCAAACTTTCAGATAAGATCCGTGGAGCAATTTTGGGATAGGAAGTAGTAGCTCCCAATGCGACTTCATGAGAAGTAGTCAAGGTTAAAATAAAAGATAATGAAATGCACATGGTGGTTACTATGGCGGTTCTTATTGGTTCCTTTCTCCAAGATTTGTATTATTACATCTAATAACTCTTGTAGTTCAACTAGATTGGTCATTGTTTCTTTATTGATCAATGCTTCCTTGTTGGTAAGTTGCTCTAACTTTTCCTGTTTCAATTTCTTCTCATTCTATAACTAAATATTGTAGGCAATAAGTTTCTTCGTCATTTACTAATAAGTTGTTGTTGAGTTTCTTTTTGAAATCTAGATTATCTTATTGCAATTTTTTATGGTTTTTCTTCTCATCTCTTAACCCCAGTGTTCCACGAGGACGCGTCCCCCACGTTTCCCATGCACCTGGGACGGGGGCTCCTGGGGAAACGATTCCCCACGTCCCCCTTTTGGGGAAACGCAGGGAGACGCAAGGGGGTGCGTTTCCCTAGTGTGGGGGGCGCATTTCTCCAAAAGGGGTGCTTATGGGTGTCCCCCCTCGAAAAGGGGTGCTTCTGGATGCACCCTCTCCAAAGGGGGACTCTTAGGTGTCCCCCCTCGAAAAGGGGTGCTTCTGGATGCACCCCCTCCAAAGGGGGACTCTTGGGTGTCCCCCCTAATTTTTGGCTATTAAGACTTTAAATTAAAAAAACAAAAACAAACAAAACACAAATTAAAAAAACAAAAACAATTTTACTAAAAAGTTAAAAACCTACCTCACATAGTGACATTCCGATTGATTGACTTCATGCAGCAGATGGATGTAGAGGACGAGTCAATGAGATTGATTCCTTGATACTCAACCAGTTATTGTTCATTTTTCAGTAGGCTAGGCTCAAGCAAGAAGTTTATTCCAATTTTAGCATTTTTCTTGAACCATAGACAATTGCAGTTACACCATAAACAATTTGCTACAGTGACCAAGATCACAAGAAGAAATACCATGCACAAGTACACAAGAAGTATCCTGGGAAACCCTTCTCAACAAGGGAAGAAAACCCAACCAATCCTTTGCTATATTCTTCAAGAGAAAGACATCCCACACCATAAACCTAGCACACAAAAGGGTGCTCACAAAACCAAGAAGTTTAGCTCCCAAGAGAGGTGCGCACTTTAGCCCTAGAACAAGTACTTGCTGAAATTTCCAAACTCACATGTGTGTTGTGTTTTCTCAATGGGGAAATCACCTTTATTTATAATAGACTGGACACATCAAAAGTGGTGTCTATTGGCACAACAGGGCCGACCTCAATAACTCAGAATATAATTAATAATTACCATATTAATTATCTTTTTACATTAATTATCTTTCACTTTATGGTGGGGCTGACCTGTACCCTTTACATCACAATTATGGTTACAGGTAAATCTAACTCTTAGACAATATAGCAAGGGATCTCACACACCCACTAGTGCTCAACCACTAGGGGCACGTCCACCTGTGCTCAGCCACAGGGATGTCCAACTCAACAGATCTCTATCTCACTAAGTCTCACAGGAGAATCATCTGGACACACACTCACTAGTGCTCAGCCACTAGGATCACGTCCACCTGTGCTCAGCCACATGAACGTCCTACTCAACAAATCTCTATCTCACTGAGTCTCACATGAGAATCATCTGGAGTACCACATCGTCTCAACTCTCTACAGAGAGGAGAACAGTAAACCCATCACATGGGCTCCTTCACCCCTCACAAGGGTACACATCGTTTCATCTCAAACGACACATCCATCTCATGGGCCTCTTCCCTTCTCAGGGGCACACAACGTTTCATCTTCGTCTGAGAGAGAGCGACACACCCAACTCATGGGCTCTCTCTCAGGCTGATTCACTCAGTCTTTGTCCTGGAGTATGTCTCACGTAGCTGTAATCATCAACAACTATGGCATAGGAGACTTGCTCATCTGCATTATAGAGCTCTTCCAGTTCTAGGGAAGACGGTGACGGGGTTTCCACAACTCCGTGTTGAGCATGATGGCATTTGCAGAGGTTGTGTTCTTGGCACGAATGCCAATGAATCTTTTCTGAGACAATGGCAGTGACTGTGACAGGTTGGACACTTTAGGATATTTGGGTGTCCTGTTTACATTAACGTACCCAAGGAGAAAAGGACGAAGTTAGACCTTTCATCCATGAAGGGTAGATTTGTTGGGTACCGTAAATCGTCGAAGACATATCGGATCTACATCCCAGGTTAGAGACAGATTGCGGTGAGCAGGGATGTTTCTTTTGAGGAGGAGGTAGCCTTTAGGAGATCTAGAGGATCTCACATGCAGATTGACAGTGAGACGCAGGAGGAGATGGTGTCTTCTCCCCCTCACCCTTTAGTAGTTTAGAGGGAGCCAGTTGAGCCCATGGAGACAGTTGAGCCTGTTGATCCAGTTGATCCAGTACATCCTGTCGATGTTCCTAGAGATATTGTATTAGGCCGACAAAGGCCTTCCTGGGCTCATCAGACTCTGCAGGAGGCAGAGAGATATATGCTCCTCATGGTACTTTCGGAGACCTCAGAGATTCTCGAGCTATGTTGCAGCTATGAGCCACATCATTGATTCTGAGCCTTCCTATTATGAGGAGGCATCCAGTCAACCAGTATGGAGAGATGCCATGATGGAGGAGTATCATTCCATCATGAAGAATGATGTCTGGGATATTGTTCCGAGACCCAAAGGGAAGTCTGTTGTGACTTCCAAGTGGATTTATGAGATAAAACATGCAGCTGACGGGAGCATCGAGAAGCACAAAGCGAGATTTGTAGCCAGAGGATTTTCTCAGGTGGAGGGAATAGACCATGAGGAGACCTTTGCTCCTGTTGCTCAATATACCTCCATTCAGACAATTATTGCACTTGCTTCAGCCTTGGGTTGGAGATTACTTCAGATGGACGTGAAGACAACTTTCCTCAATGGCGAGATTGAGGAAGAGGTGTATATAGAGCAACCAAATGGTTTCTTGATTCACGGGAAGGAGTCCCATGTCCTCGTACTTGGTATGCGAGGATTGATGGATACCTGATGAGTTTGGGTGTTAACAAGAGTGTTGTTGATGCCAACTTGTACTCTAAGGTTGTTGATGGTGAGTCCCTGATTTTGATCCTATATGTTGATGATTTATTTCTCACCGGAGCATAGCATCTCATTACTTGGTGCAAGCATGAGTTGGCTTATGAATTTGAGATGAAGGATCTTGGCATGATGCATTACTTCTTGGGACTTGAGGTGTGGCAGAGAACTGATGAGATCTTCCTGAGTCAAGGGAAGTACACAGTTGAGATCTTGAGGAGATTTGGATGATGGATTGTAAGTCCATAACCACACCGATGGTGACGAATCTGAAGAAACTGAGTGAGTCTTCTTCCAATTCAGACTTGATTGATCCGACTATGTATCGACAGCTGATTGGATCATTGATGTCTCTGGTTAACACCAGACATGATATTTTCTATGTAGTGAGTGCACTTAGCCAGTTCATGAGTCAGCCGAGACAGATACATTGGGTGGTTGCGAAACATGTGTTGAGATATTTGCGAGACACAGTTGGATATGGCCTGAGACATGCTTCCAGTGTTGATATGAGACTACAGGGATATGTTGATTCAAATTGGGTAAGGAGCGCAGTTGACAGGAAGAGCACTTGAGGGTGCTGCTTCAATTTTGGATCTGCCGTGGTTTCCTGGTGTAGAAGGAAACAGACTTCTGTGGCTTTGAGTACCACAAAAACCGACTATATTGCAGTATGCATGACAATATGCGAAGCAATGTGGCTTCGAAAGCTCCTTGCAGGATTGTCTGATCATATATTGGATCCCACCGTGATTCATTACATTCGAGATATGGTGCAGAGGAAGACAGTACTAGTGGAGTACCTTCCTATATATGAGCAGATTGCAGATGTTCTCACCGAGGCTCTTGCCAAGTCGAAGTTTGAGTACTTTCGTGATAAACTTAGAGAGGAATGCCCCTCTCGTTAAGAGTGAGTACTGATGATTGCAACTCCATGGGACATTCTTCTGTGACGATACTCCTCGATGGACTGAGTTGAGTATGACACTTATCGATGGACTGATAAGTTGTACTGGGTTGGTGCCCAATGACCTTTGGGTTGTAACTCATGTGGTTGAGATATTTGTCCAGGTCTTCTCCCCAGAGTAGTGGGTTGGGTCGACCCGTGAGGACACTCTCTGGATCTTCTCCCCAGGGAAGTGGGCTGGGTCGATTTGCTAGTGTGTTGTGCCTTCTCCTTGTCTTCTCCCCTATGGACTGAGCTGGATCGACTTGTGACATGTCTTCTCCTTAGTTGTGTTGGGCTGGGTCAACCTGAGACGAGTCTTCTCCCCAAGTGGATGGGCTAGGTCGATCTGTGGGGATGCCCCTGATCTTCTCCCCATATTGGGCTGGGTCGACTTGGAGAATGCTCCTTTGAGACGGAGTTGAGCATGACACTTGTCAGAGTAGTGACAAGTTGTCCTGGGGTGGCACCCAACGTCCCATGGAGTAGACCATGAGGACATGTCCCTTGGGAGTTGATCAAGTGGACACGTCATGGGCGAGTAGGTCCTTGATGATGCACTACGGGCGAGTAGGTCCTAGTGCCACAATACGGGCAAGTAGGTCCTAGTGTATTCTAGTGGTGATGAGGCCCTAGAAAAGGTCCACATTGGGTGTATCCATGTGTGACATGATGATGCTACCAGTAGCATGGTCGGAGGACCATGGCATAGCCTACGAGGCTATGAGAACCAGAGGAAAAACATCATGGAGAATACCTCCCTGGCTAAGAGGGAGTGCTGATGTTTCTGGTAGCTGCAAGAGATATTCACCTCCTGCATAACCCTTTCTTATAGATGAAGATGCCAAAGAAGTCAAGAAAGATCCTAGTGGAGAAGTTGACTTCATAGAAAATAATAAAGTAGAATTATAATGCTCCAAAAAGAAAAGTCAGCCCATAGGGAAATTATAATGGGAAATTATAATTTTTCCAGAAAGGACAAGTCGGCCCCACTGGAAAAGTTCACTGATCAGATCAATATAAATACAATCTTATTCTTCTCATTTTGACACAATAACTCGGGTTTAATATATCTCTGTAGCAGCCGCAGGTGGCCTAATCTGAGGCAACGAAGAGGTCAAATCTGAGGCACCGAAGAGGCCTAT
Organism: Picea engelmannii; assembly: GCA_009831015.1. Lineage (NCBI taxonomy): Eukaryota > Viridiplantae > Streptophyta > Pinopsida > Pinales > Pinaceae > Picea > Picea engelmannii. The sequence goes on along the minus strand of ML804932.1, from coordinate 280,601 downwards.
TCTGAGGCTAAGTTTGAGGCAGCTTGGTCACACCTGTAGATAGTATTTAGTAGCATATATCTCTATGCTTGAACAATAGTTTGGTTACACCTATAGAGAGTGTTTGGACAACATATATTTCTGTTCTTGAACAACAGATTGGGCACACCTATAACAATAGTCTTGAGACGGCAAAGTGACAGATATAAAAGGCTGATTTATGACAGTTTGAGACAGTGATTTGACCCATCATTTGGACAACAGTAGAGCCATCTCCTTGATAATTCTAGAGTGCATATTTGAGCAGAAAAGATAAGTACTTGTTATCGAGGATTCTTTCTTGTTTGTTTACTTTACTAGATATAACTAATTCATGGTTATATTGTATTGGCATTGATCTTCTCTATAAGAAAAGTTGTTGGGTTTTCTTCCCTGGTGTAGAAGGGTTTCCCAGGATAACTACTATGCTCTGCTCGGCGGTGGCACTTGAGGATGCCTATGGTTGGGTGGCAATGAAAGAGCATTGCCTATGGAAAAACGAGCAGACCTATATTTTTGTAATTTGTGCTTGGTTAAATCTTCTTGAGATCCTGGTCTAGTATTCAAAATTCAACATCCTCATGGTTAAGGCCTTCTTCTCCTCAAAACGTCCATGTGTCAATGAGTAATAACTTCACCACCAAACCCTAGCTCTTTTAGGTGACGTCATGCCACCAAAGATGACATTTTGCCTCTCCTAAGCAAAACGTTTGGCATGTGAGGGCTAGCTCATGTCTTCTAGGTTGTCTTATAGGCCTTTGAAGGTATGTCTCTCTCATCCGGCATGCGGTCCCTCGACATCCAACTTGTGGGCTTCAAGCATGAGCCACCTAAGCATGTGCATCAAAGATTACCCAGTCAARCAAGTAAGTGCTCAAAGACATTATGCGACTTGACAAGCTTGGATATAGGATGGTTGACGAAGTGTCATATTGGGTATATCTTTCCCTTGGTCAAGGAGTGTTTCCCAAGTGATCCCTCTCTAAGCCATGTAAAGTGGATGAAGTGGTTAAGGATCAAGACTCACTGGGCATGGGGTTCATGACATACAAGGGGTTGTAGTGTCTCATTCATGGGTGCCTTTGTAGAGGGTGTGTGGCACCTTCGTTTGCAATGCAATTTTTTCAAGCTCATCCTCTTGCCATTCTTTGTTTCTTTCATGTTTTAAAGGATGAGTTGAAGGCCATTGTCCTGGTGTGGTGTCCAGATATCACAAATACCTTGCGGAAATGAGAAGGCTGGCTCTTGATGAGACCCCCTTTCTCTCAGTTGTGCAACCGAGAGCCACTACCCTGGTTTGGTGACCAGATGATAGTAATGTCATACCGCTAGATACCCATGATCATGATAGGCCGACTTGTGATGAGACCTCCTATCCTCCAACTAACCCCCTAAGCATTCTATCATTTATTCTAGTGGCTCCCTCTTTTCTTATAGAGAAGCGTTTCATTGCTTTCTCAGGGGATCCCTGGGCGAAGCGTCTGGAAGGTTTACATATAGGCTTTTATTTTTCTTTTAGCCAACATCAATCCCTCTGGGCCTTCAGCCCCTTCTTCTCATAGAATGAGGGACAACCCCTTCTTGGGTCCGTACACCCTAAAATCCCAAGAGACAAGGAAATGCGGGTTTTTAGATGATGGAAAGTGGTAAGTATGGTTGGGAATGGTACAATGGCTCTTCAAGGGAGTTCCTAGTAGCAAACCCATTCCCGAAGAAGACCACTTACTAGGGCACAATGTCAACCACCAAGGTGAAACAGGGCAAAAGGCATAATTTCAAAGCATATGTCATAAAATCTAAAACAGTCTAAGATACAACATATTCAAATGCCTCAAATATTGAAATTACACTCACCATAATACCTGACTTGTACCTCATGGAGCAAGCTCCAGTGCCTCTCGGAAGCCAGCTGGTGTGGTGGATGCCATCTGAAAAATCCTGACCTCTGTGGTGGTGATAAGGGTCTTCATCTGTGCAAGTGGATACTGCTGGTCATGTAGTCTCTCGACACTCCATATCTGCAACCTGAGGGCCTCGAGACATAATCTCCTTAGTTATCTCACAAAATGGGGATAACAAATAGTCTACCTATAATAGAGATGACTTGACAAGTCTGCTGTGTAATTCTGGTTTGCAGAAGGGGCTTTTCCTCTCTGCCCCATTCTTGGACTCTTTTCATGACCAAGTTTTCGGATAGATGGCAAATTGTAAGAGACTTGGGTCTTCTTGGACTTAACTCAGATAATATCAAGGCATTGGTCAAATGTGCTGTACCTGTTTTGGTGTCTTCTATTATGGGAAGTGACCCTTGTGTAACTTGTTTCGTGAATATAACTTGTTTCTCCTTTCCATTGCTTGCGTATTTCTTTACACAGTAGTAAAATGAAACACATTAGCCTGCAATTCATCTCATGTCTACTCTTTCTCTAAATGTGGTGTATCTTAGTGCGTTTTCAATTTAGTGTCTGATTTTGTGTTTGAGGGTGTGAAAATGCATTAATTGCAGATTTCTGTTATAAAATATTAAGAACAAATCTAGAGTTTACAGATTAACAGTTATTCACAATCAAATGAGGTTTTTATTCACCTCTTATATGTTTGTTATGGAGGTCTATTCCCTTATATTCATGTCACTCTTGGAGGATTACAAAATAATGACAGTAGTTGAGATTTCTTTAACAAGGACAAATAGGTTAGCATTCGAGCATGATGTGGCTGCTGCCCCTGTATGTCTGCCACTTATGCTAAAGAAGTCTTAAAGGAGAGTTCACAATTAAAACAAGGAAAGCAATATCTGCTGAAATGGGATTGACTTTCCCATCTCTTGTTTTTCTTTTAGATATATTGATTATGATTTTTTCATATTGTGGACCCATGTAGTCTTCTACAGTCAAGAGTCAAAGACCAAATAATATTTCCCATATTGCTACATAACATTTAACAATTCGTTTGATCAACTGATTGTGTTGAGGATGTTCTCAATTGCATTCACGAGTTTTTTACTCGCTTATGTTTTTGGACCATAAGTATTTTATATTATTTAAAAAAATCTTCATATAAATTATTTATTGATGATGATGTAGAAAACATTGTATCTTGAACATTTAAGCTTGTCTATTATGTCCAGAATCTCTGTTTATGCTTGAATTGTATAATTGTGAAAATAGGAGGGTATGTTAAATTTGCTCTATCTGCATGATAAGTTGGTCTCCTCTTGTGTAGTGTGTGGTTATGTATTAGCTGTTTGATGGGCAATCAATCCTGTGTATTTAGCCATGTTAAAATAAATATCCAGCTTGTTTCATGTTTTGAAGCACAACTTCCAAAATTTGCCTCTATTTTTAGTAATGTAGGCTTGCTAGATTTCAGAGCTCTTCTGTCCTATGGGCTATGGGTCCATCTGATGCTGCTGTTCATTTTGTGAAAGGATAATTTATTATAATTTATACCTTATTTGATTGGATGAATATTAGTGCAGCGATTAGTTTTCAGTCATGTCACAAAGTGTTTGTTGAGATGTACACCGGCTATCTTTCCTAACCGTTTCATTTGCTTTGATGGCAGCTTGTTTTTGGCTCGAATGTGACAATAGCAGTGCAGGATCCATCCTATCCGGTAACGACTAACCACCTGATCAAGGAGATGCAGTATGAATCAATTTTGTATTTGACATGTATCTTTAGGGAAGCTTCTCAAAATGTTATTTCATTAAACATTCATGCAAAGACAGGCTAAAAGCTCGCTAGTCACCTTCGACATATTGATGCGATGAAGGTTTTTAAAATTTATGCTATTAAGACATGTCTGTTGTTTTTACAGTTTAATTGCATTTTCTGAAATATTTATGCAAAAATAAATATTTATTTTATTTTATAAATGGTTCTCTGTTTGAGAAACAAATTTACTTACCAGTACCAAGAACTGATGATATATCACCTGAATGTTTTAGTATGGGTCCAGTATGTCATCAACAGGTACATCTTCATTGACACGATGACATAGTCTAAATACTCAAACTTGATGACATACTTTTTTGTTAAACAAAAGCAATTTTCATTATCATTTGAAATAAAAATTTACATATATTTTGGTAGCACAGAGGCTTTGAGACCAGGGCTGGTTCATGGGGTTTGCTGCATCTTATTACAAAGCTATTAGCTATCAGAGACATGAAATGAAAGACATGGTTGGGCTCACCTCCCTACATTGAAATCCAGAGGGGTCAGGTATGATCCAATTTCTTCTTTTTCTTCTGGTGCTCTGGCCTCTTGGATGGCTAGGATCCACCTGGGAACCAGAGTTTCGCAATGTCTTTTCAACCATAGGGTTGTGCCTTCTACCTCTGGTGGCTCGGCCTCTCGGCAAGGTGGACCCTTTGGAGGGACCAAATGATCTCAAGGCATAGAGAGGACCTCCCTGTTAGAATGTGCTCGTTTTACCATAGACAATATCACTATTGTCACCCAACCATAGGCCGAAGCCACCCTCCGAGCACCTTGACCTTGACAAAGATAAGAATCCTGGTAGCAAACCAATAGCCAAGCAAGGCTAATGCACCAAGCAAGAAGTAACCAAAGCTGATCAGAGAATCCAACCTAGAAAGATAGAAACAATAGGCTTCAGAACTGGTGGCAACACCTTCTCCAGAACTTGCGCACAAGACTGCTAGACTGCAGTGCGCACAAGTGTGTCTCTGTAATTCTGAGAGCTGTGTGTAAAGTGAGAACTGACGCCCTGTATTTATACTGGCTCTGGCAGGCTGCTTGGGCCGACTTCTCATTCTAGGTATTAATTAATTCATATTAATTATCTCTTTTATCCGACATCTCTTCTAGGGTTACATTCACTTCTTTTCTGGATTTCGGAATATTCTAATCTTGTCAAAGGGTCACAATGGAGGTTGATACCTTCTGAAGCTACCGTAATATCAACACTCCCTCCTAGCTAGGGAGGTATAACCGAGAACGGTCTTGAGCACAAACAAACCATTCAACTGGTAGCATCACGAGCACCGTCATTATTATCCAGCTGGATAATCTCCATGACAACTGGTACAATGTCCACTGACATAACACAACTGTGTTTATTCATAGTATTACACAACTACTCAATCTGTGACACACAATCACAAACAGTGGAACATATCCACCGCAGTAGCATATCTCTACTGTCTGGAGACATGTAGTCTCCATTATATCAACTGATATCAATCTGCATAGAAACAATGTTATGATATAAACTGAGTCATCTGGGCCATTCTTCCACTCACATCTGTGAGATCTGGAAGAGTATCTGCCCTCAGAGTAGAACATCAATGATGGGTTATCTGGACTATTCTTCTCAGGCAAGGAAGAATAACTGTCCTAATTTTTGAGCCTGGACCATTCCTCCGTGTTGAATTTAAAGCAGCTGCAAGAGCCATTCTCTAGGAGGATGGAAAAGACCCTAGCTTAGATCTAGGGCCCCCAATGCACTCCTGGGGATTTGGTCTGGGACCAAACAGTCAGAGCCATGGCAAAAGACCCTTGAAAGGGCCCCTAGTAGATAACTGGGGTTCTTGGTCTGGGACCAAGCAGTAAAGACCCTTGAGAGGGCCCTCGGTATATGACTGGGGTTCTTGGTCTGAGACCAAGCAGTTAAAGTCCCTAGATATATCTAGGGCCCCTGGACATGTTCCAGGGTACACATGTCCGGGACATGGGTTGATCCTTGGTCTTGTGCCTTGGTGGATAAGACCCCATAAATGTTCTGGGGCAACCTGGTCCTTGATCAGGCAGTTGTTGGTGTATGACCCTCTTTGAAGGCAGGATGACCACATGAGGGATGTATCCCATATGCAGTGATGATAAAGTTAAAAAGGTCACCTTGAGAATTATATGGACATGTGTAAAGTTGTAAACCTCTCCTAAACCCTTCACCCTTGGCTTTTGGGCTTGAGTTTGTTTGGGGTTTGTGTTTTGTATTTTTAGGGGTTAATACAAGAAATATTTGAGTAATAGAAATTGTAAATATATTTAATTAATATTTATATTAATTAAATATATTACTTTTATTATTATTTCTTTTATATAACCCTCACCCAAAAGTATAAATAAAGACCCCTCCCCCTTTATTCATTAACACTTATTCTATCTCTCTCCTAAGGATGATGGATTGTTCCCTTGCAACAGTTTGGTCCCTCCTTGCAACAGTTCGACCTCCTTGCATCAGATAGCGGCTCCTTTGGTGGCAGTTTACAGACCTTCCCTTGTAGTAGAGTTTTGTTCCAGGTCTTGCTGATTGGTTTTGCTGCTATGGGTATGGTGAGTACTTTCCACTACTGAGAATTCTGGTGTAGCTGCTCTCCACCAGTCAACCTTCATTTCATTAACCAGAAAGCCCTCTTCATCAGCCTGTCGTCCCCTATCTGAGTTTCCTGTGAGGGCCGCGACACCCTAAGTAAGGTAGCTGGGCTATCCTTGAGGCAGCCGTCCCTTCTCCTGGTTGCTCTTCCTATGCATGAGGGTTTTGTGGGGTGTTTTTCAGTGTACTTGTGTGAAGTTCTAGTGGGGGTTTAAACAGTCCTAAAATTCTCTTGGTAAGAGATCTCACCGTTGAGGGAGATCCATGATCTTGGACTTTTTCTGAGCATATACTTAGTGGCTTTTCATCTCTTGTGTATGGCATGAACTCCTTTGATCAGAGGAAAGATTTCAAGGTAAGTTACTTGTTCTAATTTAACTGTTTTAAATCTGCATGCTCTTTAAAGTTTAGATCTGTATGTTCTTAGATCTCCATGTTCTTTAACGTTTAGATCTGTATGTTCTTAGATCTCCATATTCTTTAAAGTTTAGATGTGTTTGTTCTTAGATCTGCATGTTTAGATTTGCATGATCCTTGAATCTGAAGTTTATCCTTGGTTTAGATCTATATTAGATCTGTTTTTGTTTAGATTCACATCAGATCTATTGACTAGATCTGTTCCTTAGTCTAAATCTATATCTAGTAATTAGATCTGTTTCTCCAACTTGGGTCTATATCAGAACTAGTTTTTTGTTTTGACTAGTCTAGTTTTAATCCCTTGATCTTGCCTACTAAGAAATAGATTTCTGGTTGAATCTAATTGCTTCAGTTCAGATATGTGTTTAGTGCACACTCAGAAATTGTTTACAATTCAAATCTAATTGTTGTTTCTCTGATCTGATTTCCTAAGCAGTATTGTATTGGTTTACCGTTCCAAGGTTTGATTTAGTTGTTCTGTCTAACAAAATTAAAAGATAATAATTTTCTACTTTGCTTCCCTAATTCTAACACTCCGACACTAAACAAAGTGCAACCTGGAGAGAATGAGTTTGCCGTAGGGAAAGCCTGCCCTTGATTGCTGAACCTGGACCATTTACCTATCTGGGCCATTCCTCCGGCACTAAACAAAGTGCAACCTAGAGAGAATGAATCTGCCCTAGAGAATGACTATCCGGACCATTTCCTAAGGAAATGACTGTCCTACACCAACCTCCAAAACAAACCATTCTTCAAAACTGCTCAAAATTGTGAGCTTCGAAAGAATGACTGTTGACGAGGCGGACCAGTCTTCTTGACCACTACTGAGAGTGACCGTCAAGAAGAGAGACTGCCCTAGACCATTCCCCATGTTAACCACAATGGGAAATCACTGTCTATGGTACATCAACAATCCATCGAATCATTTCCATTACGAAAATGATCGTTCGAGCTGGACCATTTTCCGAACTGGAAAATGCCTGTCTGTCAGAAATCTCAAACCACTTTTCGAATTGGAAAGGAACTGCCCAAGCTGGACCATTTTTCAACCTTGAAAATCACTGTCCTCAATTCAATAATATGTCAGTGCTCCCTCCCAACCTGGAGAGTCATTTCTTCCCTTTCATCTAAGGGAGTTATTTCCACAATCCCCAATTTGTCTTGGAAATATGTAAACTTTATTCTGGACAGAGGCTTTGTCAGGATATCTGCTGTCTTCTCATCTGTGGGGATGTACTGGAGCTTTACTTCTCCTTCCTGGACTTTATCTCGAATAAAGTAGTATTTGATCTCAATGTGTTTCGACCGTTCATGAAACACTGGGTGTTTTGATAGCCTTATACAACTCTGATTGTCATAGTGTATTATGGTCGAATCTGGAACCTGTTCAAATAAATCAGAGATCAACTTTCTCAGCCATTTTGCTTCTGTACATGCCTCACAGGCTGCGATATATTCTGCTTCAGCTGTGCTGAGTGCGACCGACTTCTGTTTCTTGCTGCCCCAAGATATCATAGTGGAGCCCAAGCTAAAACACATCCCTGAAGTACTCTTTCTGTCTTCTGCACTTTCTGCCCAATCTGAATCTGTGAATCCATGAAG
>ML804932.1:236993-270090 GCA_009831015.1 Picea engelmannii | reverse complement strand
GTTGTTTTCTTCTCATTTAGATTTGAGAGTTTGGCTTGATCTCCCGTCATATGCCTAGAAGCACCACTATCAATTATCCACATGTCATCTTCAATCGTTCTTGTGAGTGCTGAGTAGTGTAGATGACTAGTCTTTTCACTCATGACTTCGGTTGACTGGTCATGCCTTGATCCAAAACTTCATCTTTGATGTTTCTGACTTCTGAGAGTGCCAAGAGGTGCGCTGGACTAAGGCACACTTGAATACCTTCTTCTTGAGCGAGATGTTCCATCACAAGTTGCTGGATCGGGGTTTTAGGGTTTTTGGAACTGCCCCTGCTCCTGCTAGTAACCCTAGCGACAGTGTCTTGGAAGTTACTCCTGCTAGTAAACCCTAGTGACAGTTCTTCAACGAGCTTAGTATGCTAATGGCTATGCTCCCTTCCAACGGTTAGACTGAAATGAAGGAGGTGTGGGCCCATAACCTGTTAGAATGTCCTCGTTTTACCATAAACAATATCACTATTGTCACCCAACCATAGGCCGAAGCCACCCTCCAAGCACCTTGACCTTGACAAAGATAAGAATCCTGGTAGCAAACCAATAGCCAAGCAAGGCTAATGCACCAAGAAAGAAGTAACCAAAGCTGATCAAAGAGTCCAACCCAGAAAGATAGAAACAATAGGCTTCAGAACTGGCGGCAACACCTTCTCCAGAACTTGCGCACAAGACTGCCAGACTGCAGTGCGCACAAGTGTCTCTTTGTAATTCTGAGAGCTGTGTGTAAAGTGAGAACTGGCGCCCTGTATTTATACTGGCTCTAGCAGGCTGCGTGGGCTGACTTCTCATTCTGGGTACTAATTAATTCATATTAATTATCTCTCTTAGCCGACATCTCTTCTAGGGTTACATTCACTTCTTTTCTTGCTTCCGGAATATTCTAATCTTGTCAAAGGGTCATAATGGAGGTTGATACCTCTCGAAGCTACCGTAATATCAACACTCCCAACCTTTGGTGCCTTGACCTTTCGATGGGCTAGGACTCATTAGGGGTGGAAAGGAACAATGGACATTGATGAGTCCTAGATGCTGGGCCCTTTGGTGGGTAGAACCTTTGTTGCCATGGAGCACTAGGGCATATTTTCAATTGTAAAGATTCTTTAGGGTTTTGGTCCTTAGGTGAGTAGAACCCACTAGGAGCACATGGAAGTTTTGAAGGTATGACGACCTGTTGCCTCCCCAGTTGCACCAGGAAGGACTTATGGATGAACCACAACTTTAAACAAGGCACTCGTTGAAAATACAGAATTCAGAAGTTCTGTAGTGCATTATTGCCCTTGCATATCTTCTTCTTCTTATTCTTTATGCATGTTCCATACCCCCATGGGGGAGTTGTAATAAAATGAGTTAGCATGAGGTCTTTTTGTATGTAAAAGACTCAGCTCCCTAAGACTTGGTTGTTATTGCATAACTCTAGATTGTTGTTTTTCACTTGGTTAATTATTACTCGCTTTTCAACGACTTATAATTTTCTAAGTTTTTTCACTCATTCCCCCAAAGTTGGAGTATGTCCTAATGGCTATGCCTTAGTGTGTTATGTCTGAGTCTAGTGTCAATTGTATATTAACATGCTAGTCATTTATCCAGAGTCTTCTGGACATGCATTAGGTCCTTCTAGGATTTTTTAATTGTTTTAATGAAACACAAACTTTTCCATAAAACAAGATTTTACCTTGTAAATTGATGTAAATATTAAAAAAGTAGTACTAGGAGGTGTTTAACACCTTGGGGGGTATCATATTCTAACTTAGAATACCCCTTTAACCTTAGTACCCCCTTTTTTGAGCAAAATAATTGACTTTTACTCATAAAAATAAATTATTTCTCCAATAAGGTGAGTAAATCAGCGCCCTATTTTTAAGGAAACATGTTAGAAACATGTTTTTGAGTTGTCTTCAGTCCACTCTACCTCACTGGTGGTTAGTGGCAGTTGACAACAAGTAAGGATGAGTTAAGTGATGAGTTGACTCTTGTTGATGGAGATCCCAAGAAGAGGTGCGCCCTCTCTCTTGGGAGGTGGCACACTCTCCTTGAGGGCGCCAATCCCAAGGTGAGGCACACCTTCCCTCTTGGTATGTGGCATGCTCCCACTCTCTTGAAATCGACTTGTGTCACCTTTCTCTCACTTTGCTTGAGTGGTGGCACTCAATCCCTCTCACACTTGGCTAGTTCTCTCTTGGGATTTGCGCCCCCCTCCTTGTTGAGTTTTGGGTACCTTGGAAAGTGGTCCCCTTGAGTTATTGAGTGTCCAACTCAAAGGGGGAAAAAGTGACCCTCAACCCACTTTACTTTATGTTATAAAGTCAAAGTGACTTTATTAGCACTCAAGTCACAAAGTGACTTTATTAACATAAAGTAACTTCGGAACTTAAGATAAAGGGGAGATCTAATCTCAACCCTTTATCTTGGTTGGCCTAGATCTAATCTTGGCCATTGGTTTCCTCCGTTAGCCTAAGGATGAGGGAAAAAAGGCATTGATTGTTCACTTGAGAGACTTGAGTGAAGGCAAAGAGGAGAGGAAGAGATTTCCAAGGCAAAAGGGGTGCACCTCGAAAAGAGGGCGCACAAGCATGGGAGAGGAACATTCATGGAGAAGGGCGCACTATTGGTTGAGGGCGTGTTGCCGCCTAATCCACACCTACTAACGTGGAGAAGCCTCCATCCCACTTGGTGTGTCCTTGGAGGCACAAACTTGAGTCCAGACCAACTGTCAGCTCGATCTAGACTCCTTCCGTCTAGGCTCACTCCTAGGGAAGCCAAGGGGGGTAGACGCTATTAAACTATGTGAAGGTTTATTTTTAATAGGGGGGTAGACCCTATTAAAAATTGTTCAAAACAAGTTAGTTTTTGTTAGTACATAAACCATAAATTTTATGAGTGAAAATCTTCACTTAAAATGATTAAATTTGCAAGATTTTAGAGAAGAGTATATGAGAAAATGGATGATAAAGAGCTATTAATAATATCAGAAAATAAAAGGAAACTTTTATTGGTTGGACCACTCCAAGCCTTTGGTAACCTGCAACTGTAAAATCCTTGCTACAGAATGAGGCAAGAAGGTAAGAGCTTCTAAATGGTTTGTAAAATACTTTGCAAACACAAAGAGAAACAACCCACATAAACTTATAGCAATACTACTACAAATTTATCCCCAACAAAATACTTTGCTTGGGGTCTTCAAGTAAAACAATGTGAGCGAAAAAGAACAGAAATTTGCAGCAATATTACCTCAATGAGAACAACCAAAAGAACAACAAGAACACTCCAATAGAACACCAAAAGATCCTCCAAAGCTTCACTTTTATTATCCCAAAGAAAGGCTGCAAATTTGTAGCAAGATTACATGAGGGAAGTTGGGAGAGAGCAAGAGAGAGTGAGGAAAATTTTGGGCAGCATAGAGTTACAATGAAACTTGATCCCAAAATGAGGAGAGGAGGGTTCCTTTTAAGGGAAAGAGGGAGAGAGGACCCCCCTTGCATGCTTTCCAAGTGTCACTCCCAAAAGAGGGAGGCTCACTCAAAGGCGGGGTGCACCATGAGAGAGGGGAACTCTCATTAGGAGAGGAAACTCAAAAAATGGGGAAGAAACCCCCTCTCCTAAGTTTAATCCTCTCTCTAATGCCCCAAGGGGCCACCCAAGGTGTGGAATGGGCCCCTCATGTGGTTCCCATCACCAAATGGCCAATTCAATGGAGATGGTGAGCCCCACAAGAGACAAATTCGCCCCCCTCTCTAAAGTTAAGTTGTATGAGCGGTAGGAAAGGGGGGATTTGATTTATTTGACCCCCTACTACATAGAAATAACTTAGGAAACAACTTTTCCTCCTTTCCTCATGACTTTAGACTCTTTTACAAAATTCAGAAATTTTACTTTAGCCAATTATTTGCTGATTTTTGACTGACTTAGACTTCTCATGGACATCGACCTAGCAAAAATTGTCCAAATGAGCTGAAACTTGGTCCAAGGGTGTAGGGGGCAATAAGCCATTTGATTTGAGTACCCATACCCCTATACAAAATCCCAAAGGACCAAATGTTTACATTTTACATCACAAATAATTAAAAATTTCCAATTAACGGGAAATTTTAATTATTAAATAATAAAAACACCTATCAAAACTTAACTGAATTCTGCGAGACTCTAGGAGATGTCTAGCATGGTCATTTACAACACTTCTAGCCCTTAGTCACCTACTGGGCTCGATCATTAGAACGCCTTTCACCACTTTGGAGGATTATTGAGTGAAAAACTCAAGTAATTAAAATCGTTGAAAAAACAAGATTAATTACCTAAGGAAAAAAAACTCTATGAAAGGACTTCCCTAATGATAAATTCCTAGGCCACTAAATCACTACAAAACTTGCTCCATGCTAACATGTTACATTACAAAATTTCCCACGCAGGGGAGCGGACATTCCGTGGAGAAGAAGAGAGAGAAATAGAAGTTTTGGGGGAAAAATTGCCCAGCTAAGCCATAGGTCTTCAACCTTTTCATGGCGCAAGGTACATATCTTCATGGTACATGATGTTGACATTTCAGTGGTCAACATCTGGTTCCACGTAGGGACGTGTGCTTGATCTTTGAGAAGGAAAGCATACGAGAACCTCAGAATCTGCAAAACAAATTTCTCACCAATACCCAACATAAGTACATGTGTGAAACGAATAAACAATAATCAATAAATGAAATGACTATACAACAAATTATATACATAAATGAAACAATGACAAAATTGAAAGAATCAAAGGAGAAAGGTTAGAGATACGTTACAAAGGGTGCCCCTTTGGACACCAAATGGCTTATCATTTGAGAAACAACTTGAGGGTTCACCATCCAAATGGCTAAGATGGAAAAAATTAGGACCGACCATGTCATGGATGGAATAAGACCTCAGATGTCTGAAACATCCCTGTCGGGGATGACTCGTTGAATATTCTTTTCCAAGTTTTATCAACTTGGAGTTTTTCTTGAGAATAGACCACCCAAGAAACATGCGTCTCTCTTTATTCAACCAAACTTTCAAGTTTGGCAAACCTTGTGAAATTTTGATAAATTTCTTCATATGATTGTCCTGGTGGAAGGCCAACCACTGTTCGTAATGATCTGGAAGTAAACTGGAGTTGTCTTCCATATTCCCATTATCTTGTATCGAATCATCTGATGGTTGAGAGGTTGGAAGTGGAACTGTTAAGGAAACTACTTCACTGTTTTCATCAAGGTTGTCGAAGATCTTCTCTGAAGAGCTGGGTTCTTCGGGATGCGGGCGGGGATTTGAATTATCTGGATATTCAACAATTTTAAACTCAAATTCCTCTTGATCAACCAATGACGCATCCTCAATTTCTTCCGGAATTTCCAAATGAAATTCCTCTTCATGTTCTCTATGGAGTTCTAGCGCTATAAGATCTAAATATAACAATGTAATTACTTGCACTGACAAGGTGAACTTCCATGATTTTTAACTGATTTACACATATGAACTTTGTGGCTTTAATAACCTCCATTAATTCCTGAACAATTACTGTTTCATTTATAGGCTCTTCCAGAATTTCTAGGTGAAATTCCCTTTGTTGTTCACTGTGAAGTGCGAGCTCTATAGGGTCTGTATATTCAATACAAGCTTCTGAATCTGCAGGGTGAGCCTCCATGGCCCTTGACTGTTCTTCTACGACCTTTAATTGTTTTGCATAGACAAACTCCATGGCCTGAATGTCTTCCTTAAGCTTCTTAATGGAATCTGGTGAAGTATCTATCTCAGCATCTGGACTGATTGTCTTTATATTTGGAGGTTTCTTCTCCTTCCATTTTTCCATAAAAACATCAATCAATTCATTGTAACTTTTAACCCGTTTATCCTTGAGTTTTGTAAACCAATCAAGATCATCACCATCAAAGGACAAGATAAACAATTTCACTTTCACATCTTCATATGAGGCATTGTTACACCATTTAGCAAAGCAACGAGAGACACTCATAACATGACGTCTAGCATCAACCACAGTATCACCTTGAAAAATCAATAGGTATAAAAAGATCATCCATTTCTAAACTAGATTCATTTAGTAAAGAAAAAGGTCTACAAAAATGCATCGGGACCCAAAAATTATTAAGGATCCTACGAGAATAAAGCTTGCCTAACCTCCTCCAAAAACCCTTTCAGGTTCAAGTATGAAGCTAAGCAAACCGTGAGTTCCTTCTTGAAGAATACTTTGTCAAATTATTTTGAAGTGGAGTCGCCAGATGATCAAGTTTATTCTAAACATACAAGAATCATCAAACAAAGCAAAAAAGAAAAAAGAAAACAAAAAGTCGTACTCCGGGAATAGAAAGACTTATCCCCGACAACGACGCCAAAGATGTTGCCGCCTAATACACACCTACTAACGTGGAGAAGTATCCAACCCACTTGGTGTGTCCTTGGAGGCACAAACCTGAGTCCAGACTCTAGACCCACTGTCACCTCGATCTAGACTCCTTTCATCTAGGCTCACTCTTAGGGAAGCCAAGGGGGTAGACCCTATTAAACCATGTGAAGGTTTATTTTAGTTCTAGGAGTTAATTTAGTTATGGATTAAGGAAACCCAACCCAATGACAAACAACCATGCAAAATGCAATTCTTTCAATGAAAGACAAACCTTATTTTACAAAACAATAATTAGACAAGCATATAGGGGCTTCCGCAGTGCAAGATATTAGATATTATTTTCGGGATTAACTACGTAGTGTAAGTCATTAATCTATGATCCATATTCATGAGTATTAGTCGCAACTGACCAATAATTCTCATGATTTGAATAGTCCACTTAGCACTCATTGCATCGGGTGATGCTCACAGGGGTGAAGAAATGCGATTGAAACCAACGAAATGAATCGCATAACATCAATCATCACTTCATGAGAATTATTGGTCAGTTGCGACTAATACTCATGGATATGGGTCATAGATTAATAATTAGACAAGTGCCTAAAGATTATCAAATTCCACTTATAGAAATATGCACAATAAAAAGATATTTCTACAAAATTGAAACAAACTTATGAAATATCTACACAATGAATTGAATAATAACCTTACACTTAAAACGATTATTTTTCAAAGGAATAAAGAATACTTGCAACAAAGAATAAATAATACTTTGATAAAAGTAAAGAATTTGCTGAAAGAAATGAAATGTAAAAGTGCTTGAAATAAATTGCTTGAAAGGAAATAACAAAACTTGAAATGTAAATGTTGTGCAATGTGAGTAGGTTGATTTGAGTTGATTTTAGGTCTCTCTTGAACTTAGGGGGATTAGATGTGAAATGCAATAATCTTAAACTATGTGACTACCTCAAGTTCCTTATCCTTCAACCAAGAGGAAGTGCTGGGTGCTCAACAAGGGAACAACAAGGTTCCTCCCTAGCTCCACAGGTCAAATCCAAAGTGTTGGGTGCTCAACAAGGAGGACACTTAGTGCCACGAAACTGTGCTTGGCTTCAATCCCTTCTAGCCTCCTCAAGTCACCTCTTTTTAGTGGTTGAACAATAATAAAACTGAGTGCCTAATTAGACTAGCCACATGATCCTTTGCCCTCTCTTGTCACCCAAGATCCACAAAGTGGCAAGGGGAGGGAATACGGGGCAATGTTTGTTTACTTGCACAAAAACAAAAATTCTGACTACTAGCCAACACGATATTGCAAGGGTGGCAAAGCCACTCACATGCAAGGTGTGGGCAAACAATCCAAATAATTTAGAATGAATGAAATAAACAAATTAGCCACACAACTTTGGCATAATGTAGAGGACAAGACTAACGATTTTGTGGCCAAGGTGGGCAAAAAATACTTGGAAGGAAGAAGAACAAAAACTAGCCACACAACTTTCTCTTTATGGGAGAAGTGGGGCAATCAACTTATGCAAATATTAGAAAATTAAATCTACTCTAGCTAGCACGGTATTGCAAAGGTGGCAAAGCCACTCACATGCAAGATGTGGGCAAAACAAAAACTTGAAAATAATTTACAATTTTAATGATATGAGTAGAGAATGCAAGCCCAAGAGACTCTCTTGGGTTGCTTACAATGATTTGGAAAGTAAGAAGAGGGAGAGGTTTTGCACCACAACCCTTGGATGCTTTCTTGAGCTCCAATAACTAACAGAACATTTACTTATCTGAAACAAGAAACAATATTACCTGATAAGCTGTTGTTATCCTCTTAGATGTATGCTCAGAAAAAGCTTTAAGGGATCATTGATCAAACCCTTAGGGAAGATCTCATCATGATTCTTAGAACAAATTGCCAGGAAGAACTTTTAGGGTAAAATATCAGAAAACTAACCAGCCTGCCAATCATCAAGTAATAGGGCTAAAATAGGACACCATTGTCTAGCCTAGTGGCTGAAAGAGAGGCCACTAACAACCTTAATAAATTTTGTCTAGAAAATACAAAACTGCTACAACAATAGAAAGAAGTAATAATAGTTCTAGGGATGCCTTATCAAACCCTTTTTAGGGTACTAAAAGCTGCAAGGTAAGACATCATACACAGATGGCACCAACAGAGAGAAAAGAACAACGGAAACATATGCAGGTGGCACCGGCAATAAAAGAGGACAACGACAACATACACAGGGTGGCATGAGCAAGGAGATGAGGACAACAACAACATACACAGGTCGACACCAACAAGGAGAACCAGAACGTCAAACAACAACCAAGAAGAGGCCTGCGACAGGCTGGAAAAGACCCTTAGAGGTCAACGCCAGCAAGAAGTTGGAGAGGTAAGCCCGCGGTGGCTTAATACACCAAGAAGACCTGTCCTAGAGGGGCCGCAACCATTCAACAATCTGAACAAGGAGCCGCAACCATTCAACAATCTGAACAAGGAGCCGCAGAAAACCTCAGATCAAAACTTGGCTTAGAAGAGAGTGTGAGTGAATGTGTTGAGTGAGGATAGGTCTCTTCAATTTATAGTTTTGGTAGGTAGGTTAGGGATAGCTTATTAGTCCTAACTTTAGGGTTAGGTTTAAACTTAAGTTGCAGGAAACGCCCTACCCCCCCTGTTTTGGTGTCGGAAACAATCCGAAACGCTAAAACGGGTACGGTACGACCGGGAAACGTTGTCGGCGGTACCGTACGACGTTTCTTGATTTGGAAACGTCGTACGGTACGACTGATGACGTTTCCCGGTCGTACCAACCCGTACAGTCGACATTTCGGTCGTTCTAAGGTGTCTTAGCAACCAAAAAAAAATAAGGGGGCCGTGGGGCCTCCAAACATTCATTTAATTTTTTTTTATATTGTTTTTCTTGCAATATAATGTTTTATTTAAAAAAACTATATATATGTATTTTTTATTTTTTTATTTTTTTATATAGGGCATTTCCCCCAACGTTTCCATTTTTTGAGGGCTTGTTTCGTACTGTCCCGGTTTTGGAAACTTAGAAACGTTTCCTTGTTTCGTGCAACTTAGGTTTAAATCCTAACAATTAAACAATTNAATTTTTTTTTATATTGTTTTTCTTGCAATATAATGTTTTATTTAAAAAAACTATATATATGTATTTTTTATTTTTTTATTTTTTTATATAGGGCATTTCCCCCGACGTTTCCATTTTTTGAGGGCTTGTTTCGTACTGTCCCGGTTTTGGAAACTTAGAAACGTTTCCTTGTTTCGTGCAACTTAGGTTTAAATCCTAACAATTAAACAATTAATATTTTATAATATAAAATATTAAATGTTAAATTATAAAAGTCAACACGGAAATAACAAGTCAAGGAGAGGGGATCCAAAATCAAGGCGGCTAGCTTTCTTTAGGAAGAAGCAAAGAACCAAACCAAAACCCACACAACAATTAAGGGGGACGTAACTCAAGCAAGGGGTGGTTTCAAGACAAAGTCAACAAGGTAAGTTCTTCTTTAATGGCAGAATGTCCACATGAGTCTCATGACATAACTTATAAGCTTTTATCATCCCAGCATACGAGGAAGGTCAATGATGTGATTGTGCCCTTGTTCTTAACTGCTCCTAGGTCTCATGGACCATCCCGAGAGAGAAGAGGGTCACACATTATCTCGGTTTGATACTTAACTAAGAAATTGCCTGGTCCCAAACTAGGATACCCCAGAACACATCTGGGGGCCCTAAATCACAACTAGGGTCTTATCCACTAAGGTACACAACCAAGGATCAATCCAAGCACCAAGCAAGGATTCCCTGGAACACATCCAGGGGCCCTAGAACACATCTAGGGACTTATACCATCAAACTGCTTGGTCCTTGATCAAGAACCCCAACAATACACTGGGGCCCTCACTAGGGTCTTTTTCCATGGCTTTAACTGCTTGGTCCCAGACCAAGAACCCAAGGAGTGTACTGGGGGCCCTAGATCTCAACTAGGGTCTTTGCCATCCTCCCGGAGAATGGGTCTTACAGCTGCATTAATTTTAACACTCCCTCTCAGCAACAACAAGCTTGTCTCGAAAGTACACAATCTTTGTCAACGACAGGGGCTTGCTCAAAATATTTGTAGTTTGTTCCGCCGTCGTAACATATTGGATACTGAGAATGTTCTTCTGCACCATGTCCCGAACATAGTGATATCTCATCTCAATGTGTTTTGATCTATCATGAAACACATGATTCTCGGAGAGCTTTATATAACTTTGGTTATCACAGTGAATTACTGTGGGTTCCAACTAAGCACTGAACAAATCTGAGAGTAGCTTTCTGAGCAACACTGCTTCTCTACTAGCAACACTTGCAACAATGTATTCTGCCTCTGCAGTGCTTTGGGCTATGGAGCCCTACTTCCTGGTGGACCAGGAGATCATAGCTGAACCCAAACTGAAACAATATCCGGAAGTGTATCTGAGCCCATAGGCTATAGTCCCTCGGACATATCCGAGAATATGCTTAGCAACAACCATATGAATGTGTTTCGACTCATACATGAACTGGCTGAGGGCATTCACTACGTAACAAATGTTCAGTCTGGTGTGTACTAGATACATCAAGGACCTAATAATCTGACGATACACTGCAGGGTCTTCTGGATCTGAACTTGTAGCTTGATCATGTAACTTCTTTAGGTTAGAAATTATAGGTGTGGTCATGGACTTATAGTCCAACATCCCAAATCTGCGAAGCACATCAACTGCATACTTACTTTGTGAGAGAAAGATCTCACCAGGTTTCTGCCACACCTCTAAACCAAGAAAGTAATGCATAAGACCATAGTCCTTCATTTCAAACTCTGCTAATATCTCCCTCTTTGTTTGAGCTATCAGATGTTCCTCTCCAGTAAGGAACAAATCATCCACATATAAAACCAAGATAACATGATGATTCTTCACAATCTTTATATAAAGATTAGGGTCTGCTATACTCTTGGAGAACCCAAGAATCTGACGAAAACTGTCAATTCTTCTATACCAAGCTCTCAGAGCTTGTTTCAATCCATACAAGGCTTTCTTGAGTTTGCAGACATGGGATTCTTTCCCATGGATCACAAAATCCTCAGGCTGCTCGATATAAATCTCTTGCTCAACTTCACCATTAAGAGAAACAGTCTTAACATCCATTTGATGAAGTTTCCAATTAAAAAATGAAATAAGAGAGATGATGATTCTGATAGAGGTATACCTGGAAACAGGAGCAAAGATCTCATCATAATCAATTCCTTCTTTCAAAGAGAAGCCACGAGCCACAAATCTAGCTTTTAATTTTTCAACACTACCATCTGCTGCATACTTTATTTTGTAAATCCATTTAGAGGTTACTACTGATTTGCCTTGAGGTCTTGGGACCACTTCCCATACATCATTCTTCAATATTGACTTCTGCTCTTCTATCATGGCATCGTTCTACACTTTATGTTTGGCAACCTCATCAAAGGTGGAAGGTTCTGAGTCAATCACAAGATTCAACTGAGCTATCAAACCTGAGTAGTTATCTGGCTTCTTGCTTTCTATGAAAGTACCTTTAGGTGCTGCATATTTTTTTGCTTCCTATAAAATTTCACGGCACCATGCTGGCTTCCTTTTGACATGAGGTTTCTCTAGGGGAAACTCAACATAATCCCTTATGGGATCCACTGAAGGCTCTTTGGCCTCCTCCCTTTGCTCATCTGAAAGTTGTGAATCTGAAGGTTCTGGAGTTGGAACTTCCTGCTCCTCTATATCACAGGGAAGTTCTCTAGAACGACGAAAGGCAGCTTCCTCATGGAAGGTCACATCTCTACTGACTTCTATATACTTTTTCCCTGGTACATAGATTCGATATGCTTTTGAGGTCTCACTGTACCCCACAAACGTGCCTTTCTTTCCAGAAAGCTCTAGCTTAGTCCTCTTTTCTTTTGGTACATGAATGTAGATAGGACTACCAAAAATTCTCAAATAATCAACTGAAAGCTTCTTATCGGTGAAGATTTCTTCGGGAGTTTTCTCTTCCAGGGCTTTATGAGGACACATGTTCTGAATATAGACAACGGTACTTGCAGCTTCGACCCAAAGAGACAACGAAACATTCGGATTATACATCATAGCTCTGGCTGCTTCACAAATTGTCTTGTTCTTACTTTCTACAACCCCATTATGCTGGGGATTATAGGGCATAGTCTGTTAGAAAAATAGGTGTGCTCGTTTCACCATAGACAATATATCAATATTTTCACCCAACCATAGGCACAAGTCCACCCCCGAGCACATTAACCTTGGCAGACAAAATAATTCCAGAAGCAAATCAATAGCCAACCAAGGTAGTGCACCTTTCTCCAAGGCTAGCGCACCAAGCAAGAATAACCAAAGGCCAAGAAGAAAGTCCAAACCATAACCAAGAGAAAGTCCAAGCCAAAACCGAAATGCCAGTTGCAACAATTGCAGTTGCAGTTGTAGTTCCTCTCCAGACTTGCGAACCATTGGTCTTATGCAGTTGTGAGAGTGAGAGTGACAAATGAGCTCTAGCACCCTCTATTTATAGTATATACTGCTCTATCTCACTTGACTGGGCCGATTTCTCTTTCTGGAGGCTA
Source organism: Picea engelmannii (assembly GCA_009831015.1). NCBI lineage: Eukaryota > Viridiplantae > Streptophyta > Pinopsida > Pinales > Pinaceae > Picea > Picea engelmannii. The sequence continues at coordinate 257,036 of ML804932.1, read as the reverse complement.
ATAACTCAATATTAAATATTCTCTTGAGCTGACTTGTCTCCTAGGGTTATTATCCAACGTTTTAGGGTTTCTCTTGCTTCCCAGAATATTCTATTCTTGTCAAAGGTTACACGTGGACGTTAATACCTCCCGCAACTACCATAATATCAACACTCCCTCCTAGCTAGGGAGGTATTAAAGGCAATGGTCTTGAGCACAAACAAACCATTCAATCGGTGGCATCATCATAGCCACACATGCTATCTCATGATTTAAATCATGAGCACCATTATCATTATCAGTATCATTTGATAGCATCAACTGCATCATCTCTCGAAGCCATACTCCATCTTAGTAATCAGGCATGATGCTTAATATGTCACTCCCTCCAAAGAGTGATACAATAACCATTCTTCTAATTCGGACATATGTCCTAGAAGAATAACTGTTCCAACAAATGATGGAAGCCACGCCATGGGCTACAATGACTATTCTTCTAATCCAGACATACGTCCTAGAAGAATTGTTGTCCTGGACCATTTTCCACAGGGAGAATGTCTGTCCATCTGGATACTAACTATCCATCTAGCTGATAATCATCTCCAACACTAGTGATAGTCTTCATGGCAATCAAAACAATGCCATTCAATAGAACACAACTGTGTCTATCCATAGTAGTACACAACTACTATCCAGTGGTACACAACCACACCAAGTAGCACATGACTACTAACCAGTGACACATAGTCACAACCAATGGAACACATCCACCACAGTGGCATACAACCACTGTTTAGAGACATACAGTCTCCACATCAATCATATCATCTGATATCAACCTGCATAACAATATCATGATACAAATTGAGTCATCTGGGCCATTCTTCCACTCACATCTGTGAGATCTGGAAGAACATCTGCCTCATAAAGTAAAACATCATCCATGGACTATATGGACTATTCTTCCCAAGCATAGAAGAATTATTGTCCTTGATTTTTGAGCATGGACCATTCACCTAACTGGGCCATTCCTCCGACACTAATCATAGTGCAACCTGGAGAGAATGAGTCTACCCTAGGGAATGCCTGCCCCTGATTGCTGAACCTGGACCATTCCTCCGACACTAATCACAGTGCAACCTGGAGAGAATGAGTCTGCCCTAGGGAATGACTGCAGACCATTTCTTATGGAAATGAGTGTCCTGCACCAACCTCCAAAACAAACCATTCTTCGAAAATGCTCACAACTGTGAACTTTGAAAGAATGACTGCTCGACAAGGCTGACCATTCTACTTGACCACTACTCAGAGTGACTGCCAAGAAGAATGACTGTCCTAGACCATTCCCCCACACTGGCCACAATGGGAATCGCTGTGTATGGTACATCAACAATCTATCGGACTATTTTCATTACAAAACTGACTGTCCGATCTCGACCATTTTCCGAACTGGAAAATGCATGTCCGTCAAAAATGTCGAACCACTTTCCGAACTAGAAAGGAAGTGCCCATCCTGGACCATTTTCTGAACTGGAAAATGACTGTCCATAGATCAATAACATATCAGTGCTCCCTCCCAACCTGGGAGTAATCACTTCCTTTTCCAATAAGGAAGTCGTCTCCACGAGCCCTAGCTTGTCTCTTAAGTACGCAAACTTTTCATCTTGGACAGAGGCTTTACCAAAATATTTGCTATTTGCTCATCCGTGGAGATATACTGGAGAACCACTTCTCTCTTCTGGACTTTATGATGAAGAATATAATGCTTGATCTCAATGTACTTCGGCCTATCATGGAACACCAGTTTCTCTGATCAGACGGTTCGAAAACCAACTTACGGAGCCACACTGCTTCCATACTAGCATCACAAATTGTAATATACTTTGCTTCTGCAGTATTGAGTGCAACAAACTTCTGTTTCCTGCTAGTCCATGGCATCGTGGCAAAGCTCAAATTGAAACATATCCAAGTAGCACTTCTTCTGTCATCTGCACTCCTTGCCCAATCTGAATTGATAAATCCATGTAGCGGTATATCATAACTCAAACGTCCCACAAGGCAAATATCTGGTTGAGCATTTTCCAAATACATTAATGAGCCAATCAATTGTCGATACAGAGATGGGTCTATTGGATTAAAGTCTCTCAACTTCTTCAGATATGTCATCATGGGAGTTTGCCATGGATTAGCAATCCATCATCCTGGACTTCTGAGTAACCATTTTGATACACTTTCTCTGTCATAGGAAGTTTTCGCCACAATTCTTCTTTATATGAGATACTCTGGATCAAGTTGCTTGAACCCATACAAGGTCTGCATACATGGGTCTCTTTCTGGTATACCTCAAAACTTTGAGGTTTCTCTACATATGCTTCTTCTTCAATTACTCTGTTTGAGAAGAATAGTCTTTACATTCATCTGATGTAAACTCCGACCCATGGATACTGCAAGAGATATAATAGCTCAGATAGAGGTATATTTGGTTTACTGGAACAAGCTATTGTCATAGTCTTCTCCTTCTTTTAGAAGAACCTCTAGTTGGGAATCTCGCACTGCTTCCATTCATAAGTCTTTTTCACAATTTCTTACATATACTGTTCTTCATCACAACTTCCATTCCTTCTGCTTGTCTGCTTCTAGTGGGTTCAAACCATGCTGGTAGTCTTCTGATTTTTGGTATAATAACTGGTTGTTCTAGCTTTCTTGGAATCTTCATGTTCTTCCTCATGTTCCTCTTTAACTTTGGGGTCCAAGGAATTTTCTATAGATTCGATTCCTTTCCTTCGTGAAGATTCCAACTTCTTCCCTTCATCATAGGAACATAGATGTAGATGGACAACCAAGGATACTTAAGGCTTCTTTTCGAAGAAGACTTCTTCTAGAGTCAAACTGAACACGTGCTGCTTATCATGGCTGCTACTTTCAATGGGGAACATGGACATATACTTTATAATTTTCACGGATTCTTCAATGGATCATATCATTTAGGATTAGCTCCCTCCTAATCCTGGCTTCATGCATGAATGCATGCTCTTATTTTGGAATTCTGCAATCAACTCCCTCCATCTAAGAGAGTCCATGCTTCTGCCTGAATCCTTATTTCCTTCTTCAAAATGTTATGAGTCTTCTTCTAATTTCCTCTTTATTACTGACTTCTTTCTAATTTGACTCCTTCTGGGTCTCTTCAAGTTTGATTATGATTTCAACCTATTTGGCAGTTGTTACTTATATAATAGATTCCTCAGGAATTTGTCACCAAATATTGTCAACGTGCTTCATCTTTTTCATGTACATTACTTGACTTGTAGTCATCGTAATAGCAATACTTATCTTGTTATTCTTCCGTAGGTATTGTTTCACTGACCATCTTATCTTCTAAGAAATAGATACACATGATATGTATTGGAACTATGTTATAGAAGAATATTGTTACCTTGACTAGAAGAAGAAGTCTGCTCCATCCTGCTTAACTTTCTTTGAGGGTTCCTTTTCTTCGGTAATTGTTGCTTCATGTGTTTCCTTCCTTTTCTTTAACTCAGGACAGTGGTTTCTGTAGTGACCATACTTTCGACAGTTGAAGCATTCTATTTTTGACATATCCTTTTGTTGATTTGGTTTCTTCCGTAATTAAGCCAAACTTCCTCTTATTCCTGAAATTCTTGAACTTTGCTGTGAAGGCTTGATCATCATATTTCTTTTGGGATTTCTCTTTTGCGCTAATCCTTGATTCTTCTTGTGCACAGCAGGTCCAAAGCTCTTCAATTGTGGGATACTCCTTTCTTGTGTTCATGCTTGCGACAAATGTATCCCATGTCTTGGGAAGGCCATTGAGTACTATATTTACTAGTTCCTTTTCTGAAATGATTTCTTTAATAGCTTGTAGTTGATCTCTTAATTGAGAGATTCTTACAAGGTATGATGTTATGTTGTCATCATCATTCATTTTCATGTCACGGAGCTCATTCTTCAAACTCATTACTTGTCCAATGTTTTTGGCTGAGAAGAGGTTAGTTAGGGCATCGTACATCTTCTTAGATGAATTAAGATGAGAGATGTAGGGTATCAAGTGGTCTTTTACAGTGTCCACTATGATACTCATAGCATTGATGTCATTGTCCTTGAACTTCTCCATAACTACAACGTTTTGAGGTTCCTTCTCTTTTCCTGCTTCAAACTGTGGTTCCATGATCTTTCCTTTCACGATATCCAACACTTTATTCTTGGCAAGGATTAGGTCAATTCTTGTCTTCCATGCTCTGAAGTTAGAAGCCCCTTCTAACTTGTTTTCTGACTTCATAGAGTAAGTCATAACTGCTTTGACTTGGTCAACCTTTGACTTTGTTCAAAAACTCAAACTCGATGTCTTGGCTTGTTGAGAGTACCAGGAGGTGCACTAGGCTATCTAGGAATTAGGTCAAGCTCTTCTCTTAAGGTGCCTCAACAAGAGGGTTAGGGTTTCGTTGCTGCAACAAGACTTTGACTGTAACTGCAATTGTAACTAAACAAATCCTCCCAATCTATCTTCCAACGGTTAGACTATCTGAAGATAGTGTGGGCTCATAACCTGTTAGAAAAAGAGGTGTGCTCGTTTCACCATAGACAATATAACAATATTGTCACCCAACCATAGGCACAAAGGCCACCCCCGAGCACCTTAACCTTGACAGAAAGAATAATTCAGGAAGCAAATCAATAGCCAACCAAGGTAGCGCACCTTTCTCCAATGCTAGCGCACCAAACAAGAATAACCAAAGTCCAAGTAGAAAGTCCAAACCATAACCAAGAGAAAGTCCAAGCCAAAACCGAAATGCTAGTTGCAGCAGCTGCAGTTCCTCTCCAAACTTGCGCACCACTGGTCTTATGTAGTTGTGAGAGTGAGAGTGACAAATGAGCTCTAGCGCCCTCTATTTATACTGCTCTATCTCACTTGACTGGGCCGATTTCTCTTTCTGGAGGCTAATAACTCAATATTAAATATTCTCTTGAGCCGACTTGTCTCCTAGGGTTATTATCCAACGTTTTAGGGTTTCTCTTGCTTCCCAGAATATTCTATTCTTGTCAAAGGTTACACGTAGAGGTTAATACCTCCCACAACTACCAGAATATCAACACGGTCAACTCCCTCTTAATCCCAGAAGCCCGACAAAGATCATCATACTTGTGGGAGTCAAACTCTTTTCAATTGTCTGTTTTGAAAACACAGATATGTCTACATGTCTGATTCTCAACAAGATTCTTAAAATCCTAAAATTTACTGAAAGATTCATCTTGAGTTTTCAGAAAATAAATCCAGGTTTTAGGAGAATAATCAGCAGTAAAAATGATATAATAAAGACAACCATTCATGGACGGAGCAGTCATAGGTCCACAAAGATCAGAATGGATAATATCTAAGATACCATTAGTTTTTCTATTACTGTGAGGGTAAGCCGCCTTTGTATTTTTACCAAGAGCACATCCTCTACAAATACTATCATGGTCAAAAGAAAAGATTGGCATACTTGTTACCATGTTTTGCAAACCTGGGAGAGCATTATAGTTGAGATGTCCAAACTTTCTGTGCCATAGTTCGCAGGGGTTGATCATCTCATGAGCTAATGCCTGAATAACTTGACCAATGACTCTTTAAAGTCCACCTTCTTGAGCTCCGATTGTCATGGCTGAGCTCATACTTTCATTTGAGGGTCACATAAGAGCCTTTCCTTTGGAGAAGGCTACTGTGTACCCTTTAATTTCTAGAATTGCAATTGAGATAAGATTTTTCTTAAATCCAGGAACATAAAAAATTTCTTCAATATGAACTACATTACCTGACTGAAGCTGAAAAGACGTTGATCAAATTCCTTTGATGGCATAAGTGCCATCATCCCCCAATTCTACCTTCACATTGAACTTCTTATCTCGGTAGTTCACAAGGTTTTGTTTGAAGCCTGTCATGTGCTTGGAGGCCCCACTGTCCACTAACCAAATTTCTTATGATTTGGTGATAGCACCGGAGAGAGCTGAAACAAGATAGCTTTCTCTGCGTTGTTCTTGTTCTTTAGTAACAACTCTAGTTCTCCTTCTTTGAGGCTCTTCTTCCTCAGTTGCAACTGAAGCATGGAACCTGCCTTTCCATTTCTGCTGTGAAGGAGGGTTCCTGTAGTCTTTTGCATAATGACCTAGCTTGTTACAGTTAAAGCATCTTACTTTAGATAAATGAGAGTGAGAATGAAAGTGCTTACCATGAGGTTTCTTACCTTTGCCTTTGTGTTGAGGAAACCTCTTCCATTTCTTGGCTTTGGCTGAAAGAGCACGGTCTTTCACCGTTGAGGGTTCATTTCTGCTTTTAAGTCTTCCCTCTTCTTCCAAGCAATCATGCCATAATCTCTCTTCCATTTACTGATGAGAGAAATGTCTCCCATGATTCATTAAGACCATCTACTGTTGTTTGTAAAAGGTCATCATCATCTACTGCGACTCCAATTGTTGCAAGCTGATCTCTTGTTTGGGCAATTTTGGAAAAGAAGGCAGAGATGGTTTCATCCTTTCCCATCTTTAATGTACGTAGTTGTTTCGTCAAAGTCCTTTTTTGAGTTGGGGCCTTCTTTTCATATAGATTTGCTAGGGCATCAAAGCATTCCTTAGTTGTCCTTAGATGAGCAATAAGAGGCATCATGCTGTCTTTAACTGAGTCAAAAATGACCCTCTTGGCTTTGGCCTGCCTCTTCTTATAGGCTGCTCTTCCTGAATTTGAAGTAGGTTCTTCCATCGCCCTGGTAACCAGCTCATCCAAGTCACCTTCTTCTACGATATTAAGGACCCTAGCCTTCCAGGCATTGAAGTTTGAAGCCCCTTCAAGCCTATCTTCTGCTTTGACTGAAGATGAAGCCATACAAAAAAAGATCTGATACAAAACAAACTTACCGCTGATCTTCAAAACAATCCCTTAATAGTGGATCTACGCAGGCTCAAAACCCTGCCACAAATGAGCTCTTTTTACGTCCTAAGCTCTAATACCATGTTAGCATTTAAGGGAAAAAAAATTGTAGCTAGCTAAAACAAAAATATTTTATTTAATTTCTAAACATTAGCTACTGTATGTTACAATCAACAAGACATTAAAATTTCTGATCCATAATCTGGTAGCATAAAAACAATAACTGACAGAACATTTACTTATCTGAAACAAGAAACAATATTACCTGATAAGCTGTTGTTATCCTCTTAGATGTATGCTCAGAAAAAGCTTTAAGGGATCATTGATCAAACCCTTAGGGCAGATCTCATCATGATCCTTAGAACAAATTGCTAGGAAGAACTTTTAGGGTAAAATATCAGAAAACTAACCAGCATGCCAATCATCAAGTAATAGGGCTAAAACATGACACCACTGTCCAGCCTAGCTGTGTTGAAATGCTTACAAGATTCGTAGTCAACTAGAGCCGTACTTCTACACTTTCAATGTATTTTCTTAAAGTTGTTGTAGTAGTTCTAGAACCTTTCTTTTCTCTAATGCTGTTCCATACTTTGGTTCTATATAAAGACATCCTCAAGTGTTCAATTCATTTGAACTGAAACAACGTTTTAAACAACAAACATATTTTCAATATTGTTTAGTGCCACTGTGATGCCTTAACTTTCTGGGCATGTGATTTTGAACAAGCAGAGCTGGTTTTGGCCTCTTACATCTGCATGGCTCAACCCAGATTTATGATGGGGAAAAGAAATTGGTTACTGATTTCTTGGAGGACCAAAAGCTTTGATACTTAATGCAATCATACTACCTTGGTCTGCCATAATCTGTTTTTAAAAGGATTCTCATACATACAAGTAAAGCTGTAAAAATAGAACAGTGCTCGGATATTTTGAAGGCACACACCCAATGATGCCAGTTGAAAGTCCTTGCCATAAAAGAAAATAATTAAAAATACAATATACTAATTAGTTATCTTCACAGATGAACAAAGACCTGTATGTGGGACTAGAAATTTGGCTAATCATGTGAAGTACACCAAACAAGTGTGGAAGGTATCTAGGTCAATGATGTCAAATATTCAAAATCATATGAAACATTCATTTAGTATAATTAACTGATTTCTTGGAGGACCAAAAGCTTGGAAACCTAATGCAATCACACTACCTTGGTCTTGCATGATTTGTTTTAAAAAGGATTCTCATACATACAAGTAAAGCTGTAAAAATAGAACAATGCTCGGATATTTTGAAGGCACACACCCAATGATGCCAGTTGAAAGTCCTCACCATAAAAGAAAATAATTAAAAATACAATATACTAATTAGTTATGTTCACAGATGAACAAAGACCTGTATGTGGGACTAGAAATTTGGCTAATCATGTGAAGTACATCAAACAAGTGTGGAAGGTATCTAGGTCAATGATGTCAAATATTCAAAATCATATGAAACATGCATTTAGTATAATTATGTGGTAATATAATTACAGGTCATCAGGAGTTCCTCTCATCCTCGTAAACTATTTATATAATCCATCAATATCTATTGAAGGTTTTTGGAGATTCTAAGGTCATGGTAATGTCTAGGTTTGATCTAATGAATGACTCTGATTTTGACTCCCCCTAGCTTTTTTAGCTTCACCAGCTTTAGGTTGTTTATAATTGGCTGCAATTGGCTCTTAAAAGTACGACTTGAAGCAAAATATGTGTTAATAGTGGATGAGCCAAGTGAATGGTAACAAGAATTGTATCCCTATCTTAAACTGCACTAGCAGAACTGTTTGCTATTTGTGTTACAAATTATCATTTAGAAAATTCATGCTATCTTGGTGTCAACAACATCCTTGATTCTTCTGTAAACCATATTAGATTGCCAGTGTGTGTTTGAGAGATAATATTTCCCAATAAAATAAGCTATCAGGCAGTTACTTGGAATAGGAGGATGGTAATCTGTCAGGCAGTTACTTGGAATAGGAGGATGGTAATGTCAGGCAGTTACTTGGAATAGGAGGATGGTAATAAATAATAAGCATGGTTTAGCTCTCGTTATAAGAGCCTGTCTAGAAATTGAGATGATGTATCTGTGAACAACATACAAGCTTCCTTAAAGCAACATGGAGCTGTATATGAAAATTTATCAATTCACTTTCACAAAGTTGATGGTTTGTATTATGTTCTTGAAGTGACCTCAAGTGCAGTTTATCATGCCTTTGTTGGTTATGCTCACAATAGTAATAGTTTCTCTTTTGTTGCAAAATAGCCAGCTTTTTACTCCAGAGTCTAGCTTAATGTATTGTGATCATCTTCGATAGTGATATTGATATTTCTTGTACAAGAAAATCATGAGTGAACACTGAAATCTACTAACTGTAGCTACAGTTAGGAACATATTTTTTTCCTTGGAAATTAGGAACAAAATTAAGACTCAAGTGGTAAGATTTATGAATGAGACTTAAAGGTAAGATGTATTTGTAAATTGAAAAACGTTTGAAGTAGCATTTTAGCAAAATACAGTGAAATTGCATGTTATATTTATCTCTGGGAATAAGACTCCTAATGAATGGAAATTTAGTTGGGAATGGTCTGTAATTCTTTTTTGAGATTTTGGGCAAAGGTCATACTTGATTTTAACATGTATTGTTTTGGACATATTCTGTAAAGGATAAATCACTTGCACACCTGATGTACTATTATTTGCTGTGTTTATAACAGGCATATGTGGATTCAAGTGTTATAGTAGGTCAAACAGGCTCATTTGAGAAGGATGTTCAGAAGTATGGAAAGATTGAGTACATGAAATGTCTTCCCGAAAACGATTTTTTTCCTGATTTGTTATCGGTACCCCGTACAGATATCATATTCTTTTGTTCACCAAATAATCCAACAGGTGCTGCAGCTACAAGAAAGCAAATGAAGGAACTGGTTGCATTTGCAAAGGCCAATGGGTCAATTATAATCTATGACTCTGCTTATGCAATTTACATGTCTGATGACAATCCAAAATCGATTTATGAAATTCCTGGTGCAAGAGAGGTATAATTTTATATTCCAGGTTTTACATTTTCCTTTGTGATTGTAGTTCTGCAGATTATATGTAGCTATAGAGAAACTTTCTGCAAATTATGAACATTTAGATAGGACTAAGATAGATCTAAATGAAAACACTGACTTATGCAAACACTACAAATCAGTAATTTGCTCAGAAACCTATTTTTATTTTAACATTATAAACTGATAACATTGTAACCTAAGTCACATGACATTGGGACGCACAGATACGAGTGTCCGATATGGGACATGTAGACCACCTGAAATGTGATATGGGGAACACAATATATATATATATATATATATATATATATATATATAAGTATTTATGTATGTATCTTTTTTCCACGGAAAAAATCATTGTATTGATATTTAAAAGAAGAAATCAAATACACTTTGACTGGCTTTTCAGCTCATATTCCACACAGCTACCCCCTTACAAAACAAAACAGAATTTACAGTCTTACGCTTTCAAACCCCAATTTACAACCAAGCTATTGCTCGACTTTAAAAGCTTCCAACTGATCCAACAAAGCTGACATATAAACATTCCAATGTTCATCCTTGAATACATAAGGCAAACCTAAACATAAAATGACCATCAAAAGAGAAATTTCTGTATTGCTGCAAGGGAATGTTGTCCTTTGTCTCTTGCTCGATTAACATTTCTTCTTGATTTGAGATAGCCTCTTTAGATAAAGCATCGGCCTTTTGGTTGTCCTTTTGGTTGGTTGATATGTGAGTGAAGGATATTTCATCCAATTCACTTTTCCAAGTCTGAATTCTGTCCATGATGGGACTTAAATACAGATTTTGAAGGTTGTCTGCCACTTACCCAGCCTAAAACAATTTTGGAGTCTCCAAGAATTTGAAGTATTTTTACCGTATGGTCCACTGCTGTTTTTAACAAAACCCATAAAGCATACAGTTCTGCCCTTTTGTTTGTTCCCACTCCTGCTCCATATTTAAGAGAAAACATGTTTGTATTCTTTGTTGAGATTTGGGTACCTTGGAAAGTGGTCCCCTTGTGTTTGTGAGCTTCTAAACACACGTGGGAAGTACTTTGTACCATATACCATGTACGTTATGTCTAATTTCACTTTGATTTAGGAGATTTAAGTCAAAAGTGAAATTTGGTCATTTTAGCCTAAAATGACAATTAATTCACTTTGTGGGTGACTTAAGGGACATAAAGTGAAACTATTGAAACTTAAGTAAAGTGGGTTTTGAGTTGAGATTTACTTGAGATGATCTCAACCATTGACTTAGGACGCGATGAGATGATCGCATCCACCCATTTACTAGATTTCCTTATGCATCCTTAAGGAGGGCGCAAGGGGCAAATGAGGCTCATTCATTCCTTGTTATGTTCACTTGAGGAGAAGTAGGAGGAGCAAGAGGATGAGAAAGGAAGTATTGGGAGAGGAGAGCTTGGGCGCCTCCTTGCATGGCTCATGGAGGTTTAGGGCCCAGCTTATTTTGTGGAGTTGCTCTTGCTAGGAGGAGGGAGCACTTGAGGAGGAGGGTGCACAACTAGCAGGGAGGTCTTGCAGTGGTAAGATTGCTCAGAGGACAGTTTTAGTGGAGAGGCAGCACACAAGAGCACATTGTGGTGCAAGGGTTTCTCCATCAAAGCTTCAGGGAGCAAGGGCGCTTCATTTCAGTGGATATAGCTATATTTGAGGAGGGCACACCATGCTTGGGTGCATCTCTCACTCTTGGACTTGTGTTGCAGCTTGAGACAAGCTGCTATTGTATCGGATTCATTTGTTTCATGTACTTGTTGTATTCCACCTTCTATTTTCCACATATATACACTTCCATTCCAAACTGGTTTTCCCCGGGGGGGGTTTATCCAGGGTCATGTTGACCAAAAATACCTGTGTTCATTTTCATGTATGTTAGAGTTTAGAACACCATTATTTCAACACTAAAAGATCTCTAGGTGTGTTATATAGCTTATGGTATGCATGTGATAACATCTTGTGACAAAACTACATGCTAGAGCACCCATTTGGTCTATGTAACAGTAACAAATCAGCGAAGAAGTTACTGAACAGTTTGCTGTCCTAAAACAACAACAAACTATTGTTAGACAGTTGAAACTTAGAGCCAACTTGAGGTCAAATACAGACCTAGTTAGCAGCTTGATAGGACCTGGAAAATCTTCATTCTTGAGAAAGAGGATGTTAACAAATAGAGGGCAAGCAAGACAAGACAAGACAAGAACTAGTGGAAAAGGCTTTATGACATTCTATTCCCATTGTATTGATCTCATGATATGAATTTATAGTACACAGATTGGACCACTTCTAGATCTAGGTCTCATTGGCAACTCATCAGTGGATCATGACAACACCTCATCAATAGATAAGGATTACAACTCATATCAATGTGGTCTCAGACTTTGTGATTGTCTAGGGACTCACAGTCTAACAGAGGAGAGCTCCTGCGCCGCACTCTCCTAGTGAACCTTGGCACACTCCATCAAAATAACCCCATGGTCCAGTGAGATCTATATTGGGTGTTTGGAGATTCCTCATACGAGCTTGTTTTAAGAACTTTCTTCCTTCCCCAAAGGATGTTCTGACCTGGTGGGTGAGACGCTCAATACATGCCCCTTTCTCATCGAGAATAACCTTATTTCGAGTTAACTAGATCCCCCAAATGGCATAAACTGGGAGAGCCTTGATCGAAGTTAACTAGATCCACCCAGGTCCATTCCAAGCTCGCTTTTGACCGTTATCCCACGATAAATTGTGTTTGCCAACGCCATCCATAGGAAGATCCAGATTTTTAAAGGGTCATCTATCTTCTAGGCCACCTTCCACCACTACTGTCGATATTCTCCCACATTCTCACTCATCTTTGCTTCATATCCTAACTTTACTGTCAAAACTCTTGTGGCAACATTCCTCATCTAGCTTAATTCATCCTCTTGCTCCATAAGAAAAATGGTGCTATGTTTAAGCTCACATGCCAAATCGCCCTATATTTCTGTACCAGTCACTGCAACCCCTAAAGCATCTTGAAGAGAAGTTACACCCCTATTGTGAAGATGTCTCCTTAGTGGTTCTGAAAGCAAAAAGTATCTTCGACACTCGACCCATGTGTCCTCTCTCACCTTCAATTTGGATCCATTACCAACCTTCCAAGCAACCCATGGACCTAAGATTCCAAAAACTTCAAGTAAACCTTTTGAAGCGTTAGAGGATCCTTTTGAATATTTTGGCTCGAGCCTAATCCACTCCTGCAGATCCCTATTTTCCAAATAGTTGGCCCTCATTACCTTCTCCCAAAGACCTTGGTTAAACAAGCATCTCTAGAGACTCTTTGTTGCAAACGCCTATCCAAAAACATGCAAGTTCTTTAACCCCCAACCACCATGCTTTTTTTTTTTTGCAATCCTTGACCACTTGACGAGGGGAAGACCATCCTTTTTCTTACTACCTGACCATAGGAAGCTTGAGCACTTCCTTCTAATATTTTCCAAGATCATATTTGGGACATTCACAATAGATAACCAATAGATAAGTATGCTGTCAAGAACTGACTTAACAAGAATTATCCTTCCCCTCCTTAACAACCAATAGTGACACCAACAATTGATTCTTACTTCAATCTTCCTAACTAGCCATAACCGATTTGCTATTTTGTAATTATTAGGTTTTAAATTAAACCCAGATACTTTACTCCATTATTAAGAGGCTCAAGCTTCATTGGAATCAACTGGCCTATCCTCGCTTCAAGTTTTCACTCACCTCATTAAACAACAAACAAGACTTTCCCAAATTAATATCCATATCCGTAGACTTGCAAAAGGTTTCCAGGATGATCTTAAGACAATTCAATTCTCGCAAGGTACCTCTGCAAAGAGGAGAATGTCATCCACTAACAACAAATGAGTTACAACTATGCCTGCTAAATTGATCCCTCCAAGGTTCCCAACCGCTTTGCCTCTAGAGTCAATTTGCTTAGGGCTTCTGCAACTAAAAGAAACAAAAAAGGCGACAAGGGGCAACCTTGCTTGAGGCCTCGAGAAGTCCTAAAGAACTCAGAAGGTGACCCGTTTACCAAAACTATGAAATTAGCAGACTCCAAACATCCCATAATCCAATTCATAGACTGAAGACTCAACCCAACTTGCAAGAGCACCAACCTTAGAAAAACCCAATTAACTTTATTGTAAGCGTTAGATAAGTCGATTTTCATGTCCACCGTTGCTTGTTTCCCTTCCTCAATAGAATGAAAAACCTCCTGCGTCGTCCCAATGACATCATGAATCCTTATATTAAAAAGAAAACCAAACTGCTCTTCAAAATTAGAAGTAGATAGGGTTGTCTTCAATCAATTTGCAATAATCTTCGCCACAATTTTGCACACAAGATTGCACAAATAAATCGGTCTAAAGTCCTCGAAGGTAACTGGGTTGTTTTGTATGGGTATTAGGGCTATAAATGTAGCATTCATTGCCCCCAAGACCTTCCCAGAGGCCTTGGTCTCCTCTATTACCCTTAACAGGTCTTCCTCCAACAGATCATAAAATCTCATTTAAAACTCGACAATCGATCCATCTAACCCAAGGCTTTTATCCTTCTTGAATGAGTTCAAGACCTCCTTTAATTCCTTTTTTGTAATATCAACCTCTAGATTATCATCAACCTCATTGAACATGTCGGGGAACAATCCGACCACCATCATTATTTCTCCAATATTGTTCTCTACACTCTCTTTGAATAGAGCTTGAAAGTGATTTTTACCTGCTTGAGCCAAATCTTTAAAAGAAAAAACTTTTGATCCATCCTCCCTCTCCAACTCCCAAATAGTATTAAGTTTTTTCGTGTAAGCTGCATATTTGTGAAAACACTGTGTTGTTGTCACCCTCTGCGAGCCAAATAGCTCGACTCTTAAGCCTCCACTGGGTTTCCTCTATCTCCAATAAAGATTTCTTTTTTCGTTCCAAATCCTTCAACCAATTGGAGTTTGCTTTCGAAAAGACCCCACTAGAATTTTGATCGAAAAGGGCCTCTATAGAAGCTTCCACCTCCTTCAAGTCCTGATTTTCCTTGTCTTTACCCCTTGCCCATGCCACTATTAACCTTTTTGCCCGTATTAAATTATTTGAAAAGTGCAACATCTCTGAAAGGCCATCGCTAGCCTCATACTTTTCCTAATTTTGTTCCACCAAGTTTATGAAACCGTCGTCTTGAAGCCACACATGGTTGAATTTAAAGGGAGTTGGAACTTTCGAGGCCAACTCTTCGAACTTAAACAAGATGGGCACATGATCTGATAGTCCACCCGAGCCGACCCACGACTTATACCTGCCTAGCTCTTCTAGCAATTTTTCCACCACCAAGAAACAATCTAAACGCTTTGCAATCCCTTCCCTTCCTCTTTTGGAATTGTGCCAAGTAGTGACTACCTTGCGTGACTCAACATCCACCAAATTCAAGTCTTCGAAAAACCTTTTGAAATAATGACTAAGCGGATTAGATGTTGCTTTCTCTCCTCGGACTTCATTAGAATTTAGAGAGAATTATTGCCTGCCCAAATAAGGGGCATAAAGATTCACTAAGCGCAAATCCTTCCCCACTCCTTTTTCCCTTCCTTCCAGAAGGATACCCGTAGGAAAACAAACTGTATTTAGAGCTTCAAAACGTCCATTTCAACCAGTTAGGAGACCCTCGGATAAACCTTTTGCATCAACCGAACAAAAACTCCACCCCTGCAAGACCCTTGATAGAGCCTCTACGACAACTGACCTTGCACGCATTGTTTCTTGGAGAAAAATCACATCGGGATTAAGAACTTAGAGTAACCTTTTGAGGGCACCCCCTAACCCTCTCACAATGAAGGACAAAACAATCATGGGGGAATAGCTTGACGCGGTTTCTTTGTTCTAAGGACCCCATTGATAGTCTTCTGTTTACGCTCTCTTACTTCCTTTGATGCCTTTGACTTCGCCTTGGATATAAAGGACTTCCTTYCGACTGAGCTAGGCTTGGACTCTACAACTACTAAGCCCCCCTTAATCCTTCCTCCTCCAAGTTAACCTTCCTCAAACGCAGACAATATGAAGAGGAAAGAGTAGGTTTACCAGGGAATCTTGTGGCCTCATAGACATCCCCCCTAAACCACAAACTCCCCCATAATTGACTTCTTTGAAACTCCCTACTTAACTGGGGAGGCTGAAGACTGTCCTAGACCAAGAGACGAAGTCCCCACTACAAAAGTATCATCCCCCATATCCCCCTTATGCCCAGATCCACAATGTTCCGATCGAAATCCAAAATCAACAACCAGAGGATCAGGAAGCAGGAAGAAGAATTTGCAAACCTTTATTATCGTCGACCGATGACAACAACATCGACAGTTGATCCCTGACTTGAGCCTCCTCACCATGTGGAAGGGGTTTCTCCTTGATTCTTGCCTTGACCTCATTACAAATCCCTTCTGCTCGCTCTGTTTCTATAGGGGGCTCCACATCCAACGAGGATGATTTTTTCTACTTCCATGCACTTCTTTACCTAGTCTTTCTTTTTGGCTTGCCAATCCGATATGATAGATCTACACTCCTTCCACACATGACCAACCTCCTATCACTTTGAACAACGAAAAGGAACTCCCCAATAATCAAGTGTTTGCATCAAAACCACATCTCCTTGCATGATTTCTATCTCTGCATGTAACTCGTCCCAAACATCAACTTCAATTAAAACCCTAGCTAGGGATTTATTAGTTTTGGCCAATAATTATCTTCCAACGCTATAAATCTCCCAATACGGTATCCTATAGTACTCAAAGCCTCTTTGCACTAGAACTCGAGTGGAAGGCCAGGTAGTAGAACACACAAACGTTGGATGTGCATGGGTTTGTGACGAGGGTCAAACCTTGTCTTCCACCTGTCTAAAACCAAACTCGAAGACCCCCACAACCACGAATGCTTGAGAATTGTATTTGCCTCTACCTCAGTCATGAAAACGAAACAAATACAACCTGTTAGAAGCAGATGGAATTTTGGGATGTAGCCCCACATCGAGCCCCAGTACCATGTTTACCCTCTATGACTTGCTTCTAATACACTTCCTCGCATGACCAACCTTCCTATTCACCTCCTCTACTCTCAATTGCGTAGCTTGCACCAAATCATTACATTGTTGGGGAGTGGGATCGTCATCATGGTAAACCAACTCCGCCTCATTCTGGGTGTTCCCCTCTAAAAATTGTCGAAAAGTACCACTAATCTTACCAACCTGACCTTTGAAAGAGATGGCATTAAAGCACCTATCCACCTCCTCTCCTCCCAAAAGATGTGGATCCCTACATAACTTGACACCTTTAGTATCCATATCATCCTTCAATCCTACGCCAAGCCCAAACTCGACCTCCTTAAAGGCTCGTGTGGCTTGCCAAATGACATGAAGTCCCCCCCGAGTATGAAACACGACAAGAGTGTTGGTGAGATCATCCTGCCCGTAATCAACCAAGTCCAGACCCTCATCCATAGTGCCAACCTCCTACTACGCTAGTATGGATGACCTCCAAAGCCTGCGGAAACCCTAGTGATCATTACCGTAGAGTCCTCCATATATATATGTATGTTTGTATGTAAAAGATCACAAATACAAAAATTAAAATATAGACATAAAAATACAAATTTTTAGAAAACATACATATGTGTCTAATGTAGAAAACATACATATAAGTATATTTAATATTTTCATTTCATGCCTCGGTTTGCGTGCATCAAATCTGTTTCAAAACAATGCCTCTTTCCTCTGATGTACAAACTGTATGGACTGTACGGTCTCCAAAACAACCCAGTTTCCGCCCTTTCCTCTTCAAGCTATCTCTCTCTCTCAATCTTCTTCCTCTCTTCTTCTTGTCTTGCACACTACCCTAGGTATTCTCTTATAATCTGAAAGTGACCCTTCACCTTCTCCATCCCTAAATCCAATGGCCAAGATCTAATCTTGCCTTTACAAGATCAAGGGACATGATTCATTCCCTCCAAAAAAAATCACTTAAAATATTAAAGTACAATTTCACTTTATAACATAAGTGCACTTTATGAAATAAAGTCACTTTAATATTAGAAGGTACACTTAATAAAAAGTCACTTACATTAAAGAAACACTTTATTACAACTTTATAAAAACCCATTACAAAGTCAAGTGTCTAGTAGTGCAAATATAAGGTTACTTCCGCATACAAGACAAAATATGTGGAGTACCTCCCGAGCTATAAAAGCTAACACTACCTCTTAGTGAGGGATGTACTTGCTGCCATCACCATCATCCGGTCCCATCACATTGTTCGTAGTAGGAGCCCCCTGATAGAATTTAAGGGCAAAAAGTAGACTAGCTAGAAACATAAATATTTTTATAAGTTTCCCATCATCTGCTACTGTAATTCTGGATCAGGAACACATTAAAATTTCTGATGCATAATCTAATAGCATAAATCAGCAAGTAACATAACATAGACCTGAGTATTACCTTAGCTGTAACAAAGAAAAAAAGTACCAGATATATTACTGTTACCTTCCTTAATGTATGCTCAGAAAAAGCTTAATAGATCATGGATCAAACCCTCAGGGTAGATCTCATCATGATCATAGGGACAATGCCAAGAAGAACTTTTAGGATAGAAAACCAGAAACCAAATTCAGTAGGCTGAAAAACTAAGTACCATGCCAATGTCAAGTAATAGGGCTGAAAGCAAAACAACACAGTCCAACCTAGGGCTGGAAAAGGAAACCACAAACAGCCTTAACACTTTCAGCCCAGGTACACAAAAGTCTGCTTCAACAAAGGCAAAATTACTAGCAGTTCCAGAACAACCCTAACAATCCAGTTTACAATGGTACTAGGGCTGCTAGCAGACATGGTAAGGAAACACACAAGGGCGGCACCAACAAATTATTAAGGCGACATCATCTATGTTAAAATTATGAGCTTGATTTCTTATGTGGATTATTTCTTTAAATTCTTCAACACACTGATAATAGCTTAATACATTTCAACAATATAGAATCATAATTGAATAGCAATAACCATGTAGATACATAAGCATGCACATCAACAACACATATACCCTGGGGAAACCCTGTACAGGGAGAAAAACCCCAACAAACAATCTTTCTTTATTGCATTAATAATGTATGATCACTTACAGATATCCACCATGAAATTGTGCTTTTAAATGAGCTTGCCAAGATGACTTAGACCGAACTGTATGACCTTGTAGAAATAGAGAGACTTGGCTGATATAATCTCTTGTATTTGACCAACACTGTGGAAGATACCATGCACTGCCTGGGTGCTGCTTTGCTGTCCTTTACAGAACTGACATGCAGCCTCACCTAACAGGGATATACGCTGCCTTTCTTTGACTGTTATGTTGTCCTTTTCTTGACTGATATGCTGTCCTTTCTTAACAGATATACGCTGCCTTCTTGCTGATATCTAACACTAATATCTATGCTGCCCTCTTGCTACCTTTCTTGCTGATATTATGTTGCCTTCTTACACTAATATGTATCAGCACTCACAGCCTTCTTATTCATACACCCTCACATTGCAAAACACAATGACAAGAAGAAGGGTTGACCTTTGCTTATATAGGAATGGAGAGGTAAATGAAAGGGCTCGAATTAGTAGCTTGAATGCATGCTTGTCATAACTCAGCGTTACACTTGAGTTCGAAATTAGAACTTGACTTTACACTTTAGTTAGGAATCCAACTCGCCCTTGTGACTTGGCAATGCATGCGAACTAACTCAGCATGCACATGTCATGCATGCATGCAACATGCGACATGCGTCAAACTTGACAACTTTGACTTTTACCTAGGCATGCAACTTTGACTTTTACAACTCGACTCTTTACATGGCAATTCGAATTTCTTCATGGTGGATAATGTTACACGTGCCAACACACTAGATCAATACATTTACATCATTTGCAATATTAGGAAGATTGTTTGTTTCTAGCTCATAGGAATTTTACGTTCAACCTAATTTTTGCTAAATGCCTTGACTTTTGCTCATGGCTCA